>VZRV01006380.1:31028-82382 GCA_013398115.1 Falcunculus frontatus | reverse complement strand
CCAAACCTTCCCTTCCCTGTTTTCTGTTTTACTTTAACCAGAGCCAATGTGTTCACACCCCTCAGGACTGGGCTCCAAACAGATTTTCTGGACAAAAGGTAACACCTGTGTCAAAAATAGCTATTTGGAAAGCTATGCTGAAGCTTATCTACATAAATTCTTCTAACCCTCCATTGATACCTCTGAATAGAATCATAGAATAATAGATTCACAGAATTGCCTGTGTTGAAAGAGACTCTAAACAACATCTACTTCCACTCCCTCTAACACAGACCAGGACACTTTCCACTAGACTAGTGGAATCAGACCTTTCCAGTCAACCAGGACTTTAACACTTCCAGGGATGGGACACCCATAATTTCCCTGGACAACCTGTCTCAGTACTTCGCCATGATCTGAGCAAAGAATTTCTTCCTAACATCCAATCTAAACTTGGCCTTCCTCAAGTTCAAATCATTGCTCCTTCTCCTGTCATTATCTGACTGTATAAAAAGTCCTTCTCCCTCTTTTCTGTAAGTCGCCTTAGTACTGGAAGGCTGCAATTAAGTCTTCCCGAAGCCTTCTCCATGCTGAAAACTCCCAGCTCTCTTATCTTTTCTACGTGTGAGAGAAATGATCGTGGTGCCCCGCTTTTGCACTTACTCCAACAGGCCCATGTCTTTCTTGAGTTGTTGACCTCAGACCTGGACACAGTAATCCATGCAGGGTCTCACAAAACCAGAGTGGGAGAATCACCTCCCTCGTCGTGCTGGTCACTCCTCTTTTGATGCCACCCAGGACAGTTCTGGCTTCTGGGCTATAAGCACACACTTTTGGCTCATGTTAGGCTTTTCATCTATAAAGACCCCCAAGTCATCCCCTCCTTCTGTTGTGTCAACTGCACCACTCAGGTTCATGTCCCCTGGAAAGCTGCTAAGTGTGCACTTGGTCCCTCCATCTATGTCATTGACGAAGATTTTAAAGAGCACCAGTCCCAAGAGAGAGCCCTGAGGGACACCACTCATCACCAGCCTCCACCAGCCTCCACCTCCACCAGGGTGTCCAATTCCTTATCCACTGAATAGTCCATTCATCAAATCCATGTATCTCAAATTTGGAAGTAAGGATGTTGTGTGAGACTGTATTGAAGGCCCTACAGAAGTCTATGTAGATGATATCTGATGGTCTTCTTTTGCTAACCATCTCACCATCACAACAAGACCACTAAGTTGGCCAGGCATGATTTCGGCCTTGTAACACCATTCCGATTGCCTTGTATCATTCCTTGTCTTTTATGTGCGGGAAGACCTGCTCCATGATTTTTCCAGGCACAGAGGTGAAGCTCACGAGGCTCTGGATCTTCCTTTCTTTCCTTTTGCAATAATAGGAGCAGTGTTTCACTTTTCTAGTCGCCATGGACTTCAGTTGACTGCCATGACTTTTCAAATATAATGGAGACAGGCTTGGCAACAACATCAGCCAGCTTCCTCAGGACCTTGAAATGCATGTCATAAAGTTTCATAGACTGGTGACTATTCAGCTTCATCAAGTGGTCTCAAACCTGTTCTTTGCTTGTAGTAGAAGGGAATTCACTGACCCAACCCCCAACCAGAGGATCAGAAACTTGAGAGAAATGGGGATTCTGACTGCCAGTGGAGGTAAAATGCTCACTGAATAACTCAGCCTTTTCCATATCAGGATCACTCCTCTTACCTCTGATTTACAGAGAAGGCACGTAACTTGGAAAGAAAAATCAAAGGACTATCTGACAGTTTGACAACTTGAAGATTCAAGTGGCATCCTACAAAAATTAAAAGCATCTATTGTTTTCTTGAGTAACTGCCAAGAAAATATGTCAAAAGGTCACCTTCCTTTACACTAAACCCAGAAACAGTAACTTCTTGAAATAGCTCATTGATGTTCTAGCTGTTTGCTGACCATAAGTAAAATTAAGACCAATATATTTCACAGATTAACAAAATGATCTGGAGGCAAACAATAAAATCTAGTTAATCTTGAAGAAATATTTGTCTACTTAGCAGCTGAATATTGTAACCTGTTATGGGTAAGCAATACACATTTTTATATATCGTTATATTTATCTATGTGTATCTTCTGTATTGGTATCATGAGGTTAGGACTGCCTGATTTAATCTCCACAAAAAGAAGGAGCCTCAGATAGACTACTGTTAGAATGCCGGTGGTTCCCCAGTAAGGCAAACAGAAAAATGCCCTCCAGCTTAATTTATGAGTGTTGTTAAATTGCAGCTGGAAAAAAAATTATAGTATAACAACAACAACAAATCAAAAAGAGTCCAGTGGTAACTCATGGATTCTGAGCTGTCTTTATGTACTACTTACATGGAAAAATATGCAGTCAAATTAATCTGCTCTTTTCCTGATATATGCCCTTATAATTGCTGGGGGAGTTTTTGTGATCTGGTGGATGATTTGAAGGGTGCAATTATCAGTATTTAGCAAATAGAAAGTGCATGCTTAGTGTGCAGGAAAGTGACATAGAGTACCCTAAAGCTCAGACCCATAGTGAACAGCTGCCTTTTATCAAGAGGGCACTGTACGCAGAACAACGAATCTTGGCGAATTAAGTCCAGGTAGAGATTTTCTGAAGAAAGAGGAGAATGTGAAGATGGAACTATTTTACAAGTACGATATTTTCACATTTAAGTCCAAAAAAAAAATTTATATCAAAGTTGCTTTCACTTTGACATATATAACCAGAACATACTTTTTTTTTCCAAAGAAGCCAAAGTAGATTAATCCTCTCCATTCAGTAGCTCTTTTTCATGCAAAATTATCCAAAATCCTATACAAAATACTATATTTTTTGTTATTACAAAACCAGTATAAATACTAGTGATTAAATTCTGTGCATAGCTGCTCTAGAATAAACGAACAGAGTTCAGGTAAGTGGAGGTACTAAAAAAAAGAGTTTATGAGAGATCTTTTGTGGGATGGTGCAAGAAAAGTACACTGAACAAACACCAAAAACACACAGTTAAAATGAGAGTAATGAAACAATGGATGTAGGAAAATTAATAGAAAGCAAAGTTGTTTCCTGAAAGATGTAGTGAAAGCCATGTCATAAATGATTTCACTGTGAATGATTAAAGTAATGCAAAGCAATATTCAGCAAAGTCATCTCCTTTGTAGGAGTTTTAAACAGACTTTTTTCCATCCTTAACCTCTCTAATGGTAACATAAGATAAGGAGAATTTAAGTTTACATGATGACAAAACTAATTTCCACATGAGGAGAACAGAGGAGCAGACAAAAACAATGACGTTAACATGACCACCCCCATGAAGGATCTTAGAGGCACCACTGGGCTGCTGTCATCACCCCAGGCAGCACTCACCCTGGCTCCCACAGTGTCCCAGGGAGCCTCCACCCCCCTGGACTGGGGTACATCCAGCACTATGATGCTCTGGGAGCTCTCCAGGTCTCTCCACAAAGTGAGCCGTCACTGCCTGGGGTGTGTGGGACACTTCATGGGGTGCAGGGAGTAGCACAAGACTAATTGTGGGATGTGCAGGGTATGAGCCAGGAGGAGGAGAGGTGGGAATCAGGGTACTCTGAGGAGGAGAAAGCATGAGAAAATGGAGGGGAATGGGGATACAGAAGGCCAGAGAGGTGTAAGTAGGAGCTGGCGAGGGTACTTATGGGGCCATGCCCAGCACCTTTTTCACATGATCCACCCTATCTTCTCTCTCCTGTTTTCTGGACAAGGAACCCTGTTCCATGTTGCTGTGGGAGGGGATTGCGGATCAGGGTCTATGTGTCGGCCCTGCAGCCAGTACAGCGGTGTGTGCCTTTGTGTGATCACCAGCAAATATGCAGCTCAGGGCCTGGCTGTGGAGGGTGAAGCACACGGGTGGTTTGGCTCCCAAAGGGACCAAGTGTCCAAGCCTAAGACTGAAGGGACTGTGAAGATACATGTCAGCTGAGGGACCTGGTGTCTGGTGTGCAGGTGTATGAGTGTACATGTGTGTGTGCATGCATGGGTGTTAGAGAGACACAGAAGGGTCCAGGGGAAGTCACTGGAGCCTCTGTGTCTAAGCCCAACTGCCAGGAGATTCACACTTATGCAGGTGTGGGCATGTGTGTTACTGTGTACCAGTAGGAAGGGTCTCTGCATCAGTGGCAAGGATGAGGTTGCAAGTCCTATCTGTGTCTCTGAGAGTGCTACAGTTTCTGCCTGTGTGGATCTCTGCAGTTTGCTCTATGTGCAAATATGCACATTGTGTATGCTTGTTTGTGTATGCATTACTGGTACCGCATGTTCAGCCCCTCCAGCTTTCTCCTTCAGCCAGGTAGGCATGGAGCTGTGACAGGCTCAGCACTGTCAGCATGCCATATTTGACAACCACTGTCAGAAATGTAGGTGTCAAACAACTCTTCAAAGGCTGTGAGCTAAGGGTAATGATTTTGGAACATTGTTAAGCCATACTTTCAGGCTTAAGATGAAAAATATTTAATCATTAACAGGAAAAATAATTGCTAAAGCTGGTGAAGCAGCAAAATAAAGCCATTATCTTGCTCTACAATCTCCAAAACATTAAATATCAGGAGCACTAATGTGTGAAAACAAACCAAGTACATCCCTGATAACATCTTCCCAGGAACTCAGAGGGAAAAAGAAGTAGGCACACCCTTTCTACCTCCCTTCTGATCCGTCTTGTTCTCATTGTGACTTTCTTCCGCACAGCTCTAGTCTTCTTCAGCTTACATAAAATACAGCTTTGACCTTCCCAAGCACACAGTGACAATTTGAAAAATGGATCCATTTTGCCCAAATGAAGTATCTGATCACAAAATCCTTAGTGAAGCAAAACTCCAATTGAAGTCAACGAGTTAGAGGAGTGGTGGGACCACTGCAATCAATGCAGCCTTGTTTTGGCACAGTCTATGAAGCTACAGTTGATTTTCCCCACCTATCCCATTAACAAAGCACTTTTTTCAATTTTCAAAATGATTGACTCCTGTCCACAATAATATTTCTGTATTATTCAGGAGGGACCAGAACCATAGCAAAAATCAAAATAAGAACAAAAGGAAGAATGGCTTCCAGCTTCAAATAATTCTGAAAATTTTATAGGTAAGTAAATTGTTCATTTTACTTGTACATCACATGATAAATGAATGACAATTCTTGAGTATTATTCAAAGTAATGTGAATTATGTACACTGACCATTCCTTTTCCTGATTATTATATTGATGAATATAACCAGACAGCAAAATAAATGCAAATATATGTATTCTTTTCCTTCCTCACATTATACCAGTACTCATGTCAGTTGATTTACTCCTACGGAATAGTTCAGAAATATAGCAGCAATCTCTGAGATGCTTCCTCTGTCATATAGCGTTTAATCTGTTAGTGCCAGATAGGAGTGTTTCAATTTGAAAGGTGTTTATCTAAAAAACCAAAAAAAATCACTGATTTGTGAAGAAGACATTCCAGTTTTCTTTTTTTAAGAGTGGCAGGGACAGACACGAGCAATCTAACAAAACAGCTGAAGATTTGTTTGTGTTTGCAGAACAGGATTTTAATTTCAGGAAGAATTTGCTCTCTGATTGAGTGGCAATTTAATTCAGTAAGATCTGTTGGGTTTGAGTTAAAAAAAACAAACAAAAGGCTTAATTAATTATACAAACAACTGATGGTCCTGCCAAATTGGAAAGTAAGCTCAATGATCTTAAATTTGAGCTGAAAACAAACGAAGAAGCTACAAAATAATACTCATACTATAATGAAAATACAATTGGAGATACATAATAATTGTGAAAGGATGGCAGATATTGTAAAGAAGAGAAAGATGTCTATGTAGTCACAGTCAGAAGAATCTTGTACTAAAAGAAAAAGACACTTTTAGACAAGAGCATGTTACTCCAGTCAGAGGAAGTCAGCCTCACCTCTGAGTCTTATATATTATGGAGCAGATCCTTCTGGAAGCTCTACCAGGTCACATGGATGACAGGGGGGTAATGAGACACAGTTACATGGTGTGACATACCACACTGGGACAGCTTTGTCAGGCGCAATCTGCCTTTTGTGAAGGCTGATGGCCTTCTACTGTGACTGTAGTGACTGAGTGACTGTACTGGTGGATAAGGGCAAGTGGTATAACCTGCTTTTACTTCTGCAAGGCTTTGACATGGTCCCCCACAATATTATTGTCTCTAATTTTGCAAGATATGCATTTAGTGGACAGATTGTTACATGGGTAAGAAGTTGGATGAGTGGCTGCTTCCAAAGAGCTGCAGTTAATGGCTTAATATCCAGGTGGAGGCTTGGTGAAGAGTGGCCTTCTTCAGGGGGACACTATCTGGGGACAAGGACTACTCAGTGACTTTGTTAATAACACAGACAGTGGGACCAAGTGCATACTCAGCAATTTTGCAGATGACACTGCAAAACTGGCACTGACTGGTGCTGCTGAGCACACCTGGGGGAAGCAATGCCATCCAGAGGGACCCTGAGAGGCCAGAGATGTGGTCTGGTGTGAACATCATGAAGTTCAACAAGGCCAAGTACAAGGTCTCATGCCTGTGCTGGGGGAGCACCCAGTATCAGTTCGGACTGGGAAGTTAATGGGTTCAGAGAGGCCTTGAGGAGAAGGGCTTGAGGATACGGGTCGATGTAAAATCTGGCATGAGCTGGCAATGCATGCTTGCAGCCCATAAAAATTATTCTGGCCCAGAAAAACTGTGGCCAGCAGATTGGGGGAGGTGATTCTGCCCCTCTACTCTGCTCTCCTGAGCCCTCACCTGGAGTGCCGTGTCCAATGCTGGAATTCTCAGCACAAGAGAGATGTGAACCTGTCAGAGTAGGTAAAAAAATGGCTGTAAAACTGATCAGGGGATTGGAACACCTCTTCTCTGAAGAAAGACTGAGAGAGCTGGGGTTGTTCAGGCTGACGAAGAGAAGGCTTCAGGGACAACTTATGGCAGCCTTTCAATATGTAAAGGGAGTTTTTAAGGAAGATGGAACAAGACCAGGACTTTTACTGACAGGACAAGGGGCAACATTTTAAGGCTGAAAGATGTTAGCTTTAGACTGGACCTAAAGAGAATTTTTTATTGTAAGGGTGGTGAAACACTGCATCAGATTGCTCAGAGATGTTGTGGATGCTGCATCATTGAAAGTTTTCAGGATCGGGTTGACTGGGTTTTTGACAAACCTCATCTATTGAATGATCCATGGCAGAGGGATTGGGACTAGATGATCTTCACAGATCCTTTCCAACCCAAATAATTCAGTGATTCCATGATGATGCAATGCTGTGATTCTATGTTATACAAAGCACACTGAAATTAAAATATTTTCATAACTGTTTAATGAACCATGCCAGTAGACGTGAGGAAGATGCACAAAAGGCAAACAAACTAAAACAAAGAAAGAAATCACTATATTTATATTTCATCCTGCTCGTTGCACTTAAATGGTAGCTGATTTTATTCAAGGAAAGCAAGAACACTGCCTTCTCATTAAACTTTTGAATTCCATCTGGGACGAAGCCTTCCACCACAGAAGATTAGTGTTGTGCAGCCCTTTATGTGCCTAAGTGGACTTGGTTTTGACCATTTTTATTTTTTCCTCCATGACTCTTTGTAGATTTTCAGCCAGTTTATCCAACTCCTTGAGTTTATTAAACACATCGTTGACTGTGACGTGCTGAAAGTAAAACTTAAAAATAATTAAAAAATGAATTTTTCATCTACTAGTGCATATGTTACCCAAACCTTCAATCCATTACACTAAATTATATATAATATGATTTACACCCACAATTTTAGCAAATAATGCAATTGTCACATGATCACAGGACAATTCAGGCTGGCAGGCTCAGACTGTGCCCACAACAGGCTCAGATGTGGGTTCAGGGGGCGCTGCTCAGTCTTAACCCAGTCAAGATGTGGAAGTTCCCAGGTCAAAGCTGGACTAATCTCCCTGGGCTCTGGCTTCACCTCTGGACTGTCTGCATTAGGGAAAGACTTGTTATCCCCACCCTAATAATTCCATGTTTCAACTTGTGCCACTCCATCTTGCCCTCACATTGTGCACTGCTGTGAAGAGCTTTGGCTTTGTCTACTCCATCCCCTCCGGTCAGTGCCAGGGATGAACCCAAAGACATTCCTTCTCCTGTTTGAACCAGCCCTGGTCTCTTGGCCTGTTCACACAGGATAAAGGCTTCAACGTTACCTTCTCAGTGGCTGCCCATGAACCTAGCCCAGATTTTCAATGTTTATATGTAATGTATATGCTGTTATTTTCTATATGCCCTATGTATCACTGTATCACTGAATTCTTCAGGCTTTCTTCAGCAAAGCAATCTATTTGTTAAGTCAAATTATCTTTTGGAACTGAAAAAAAAGTCAAGCAGACTTTTAGTTTTTTAGCACATTGATCATAAGGCTGTGGTTGAGAAAGTGCCCAGAACAGATAACATGCTACCCAAATAAGCAAAAACTACCTCTGCAAAAGCTTACTTAAGCCCTGCTTTAGGTGATTCATCATGCTCTGCCTGGTACTGTTTAAAATTATATTAAAGTCAATTTCTGCAAGATGTAGCAGAAAGGCCTCGGATCTTAAAAAAAAATGACCGTAAGGCCCCAGTCAACTCAGTAAGAATTTTGAAAGGGCTTACAGTGGTTCATGGACTGTAAGTTGGACACATGGTAGAAATACTGACAAGATATTCTCAAGAGGTCAAACCAACTTTACCAGCAAGCATCAGAAAATCAGGGAACTTTGGCAAAAGGTTTAGTACAGCATCCAATCAACACAAAACACTTCTCACAGCATTAACCTGGGTCATTCAACTTAGTGAACTTTAAACCCATTTGATGTTAAGTTACTCAAAATATTCCAAGAAAAATAATTAGAAGAAAGAGAGAAAGATAAAGAAGGTATAGAAAAACACACTTCTACCAACCAAATCCAGCTACCAACTACTGGATTCCAGTGGTGTTCAGACAACAACTCCAAGATAGAGTCAAGAAAAACAGAATGATTGCCTGCTCTCCCTTAAATGCTCCTCAGCCTTGATGGCCCCCCTCCCACGTGGGACTTCCAGTCATCTGGCCACTCAGGAGCTGGCTGGGATAGAGTGGAGCCCTGCCTTTGGTGTGCCAATGATTGGCAGGCACTGCAGGCCTGGGATACAGACTCTAGGGCTGGTGGGGGGGGTGTGGGGCAGTTCACTGTCTCACCAGGTCAAGGCCTTACCTGCCCCTCTCCCCCACACACATGCATCCCAAAATGTCTTGAGGCATCAATCCTTCCAGCCTCTGACAGTGAGACATCATGAGAGTTCTTTCTACACAGGGCTATAAGAAAACAGTTTCAGTGGTCAAAATTATTAGGGATGAAATGGAATATTTAGTTTGATCTGAAACTAAGCAAGCCTCTTTTGGATACATATTTAGAAACAGCTCTTTAAAAATTAAATGTAGCTTAAAGTAAAAAATTATTTGGATGAAACACCCAGAGTTTTCACTTGATTACAAGTATTTTCTAATGCAAGTTTTTTGTCTGAACAAGTATTTGCAGCCCTAATGGGCATATCGTAGAGTTAATATTTGTAACATTTTTCCTCGCCTGTATCAGGAATAGTGTGGCCAGCAGGACCAGGGAAAGTACTTGGCAAAGGTTTAGTTACGCCTTGAGTACGGTATGCAGTTCCAGACCCGCCAGCTTGGGAAGGATATTGAGATGCTCAAACGTGTCCAGAGAAGGGCAACAAGTCTGGAGCAGCAGTTCTGTGAGGAGTGGCAGAGGGAGCTGGGGTTGTTCAGGCTGGAGAAGAGGAGGCTCAAGAGTGACCTTATTGCTCTCAGCAACTGCCTGAAAGGAGGGTGTAGCCAGCTAGAGTCAGTCTCTCCTCCCAGGCAACCAGGGACAGAATGAGAGGACACAGTCTTAAGCTGTGCCAGAAGTTTAGGGTGGACATTAGGAAGGAGTTTCTCACAGAAAGAGTGATTGGGAATTGGAAGATGGTGTCCCAGGAAGTTAAGACTGGATGTGTGCTGTGGTGTAGCTGTGGCATTTGGTCATAAGTTTGATTTGATGGTCTCAAAGGTCTTTTCCAACCTAGTTGAGTCTGTGATTCTGTAGGTATGAGCTCTGATATATGTGATTTTTCTGCTATTAAAATGTTGTTTAATTGTGAGATTCCTTATATTCCAAAACAATCACAGGATTTAACTTGAAAACAGCATCAATAAAACATCTGATAGAAAGTCATACTTTCTCTGACAGCAATTTAAAGGTTTGTTCTCTTCCACAGAAAGGCTACAGTTCAGGATTCTTGACTAGGAAAGTATTTCAGTATATTTTAAGCATGAAAGTATTCCCAGTTACTTCAAGATGAGTGTTGTTTTGTCCCTCAAGGACTCACAGGGACTTTAAAAACTTTACTGATTTAGAATCTAAACTTTTCCTATGAGATGCTAAAGCCCACAAAATTTTCTTACTTGCAGAATATCATCTCAAGTATTGCAGACAGAAGCTGGTTAAAACAAGATGGTAAGACAGTTCATATAATAATAATAATAGCTTCTTTTGTAAGAATACTAAATTGCAGTGTAGCACTTTGAAGACTTTAGGTTTGCTGTAAGTAAACACACCTGCACCAGTATTAATTTATGACTTTTAGTCAGAAGGAAACTCAGTGAGGCACACTACTAGGCATTATAAACACAGGGTCTAACAACCTAGATATTTCAAGAAAAGCTAATTTCATATCTACTAACAGAAATTATATATCAGATTTTATTTTAAATTATATTTAAAAATCTGTAACAATGATTTCAAGGACCACAGACAAAATATAATTTTTTATCATTTTCTAATATTTCCTCTTATTAAATAAAATTGAAAGTAGCTGTCCCCTTTGTTTCTGTCTCCTCTTGATCTTTGAGGAATTATTTATATGCAGGTGTTCACATTATGCTAAGTTACATAGATTCTTGTACAATGGCTCTTGAATTACATGTTGTGTGTTTATGACTTTTAATAAATCATTTCTATTCTATCCATTAATCCACAAACTTTCTTGCTATTTTATTATTAAAGGAAGGGATGGAGGAGGTGAAATATTGTCATCACTGCCTTCAATATTTTCATTTTGAGGAAAAAAACCCAGTTTTCAGAAAAAAAGTAGAAAGTGTTTTGGAAGAATAAGCAAATAGGCATGAGAAATACTAAATAACTCACGCTTTATTTCCTCTGGATCCCTTTTTTTAATTATTTTTTTCATTTTTTGAGATAGAGAATACAGAGATGGAGCATAAGACGTGATCATTGTTTTGATTCCCTTTGACAGAGAAGTTTACTGCTTTCTCCTTTCCAGTGTATATCAGGTATTTTGAGTGTATGTGTCATCCTCAAACAGATACAATTCTTCAGTGTGATTCTTAAATCAGAAAGAAATATGTGGGCACATATGTGTACTTCTGTATCTTCAATCTAATCACTATGGAGACTAAACTGATATGTTAATAGATTGCAAAGATGAGAATTACAGTGATTGTTGAAGCAAACCATTGATTTTTCCTGGTTTACAGGTTAGAAACTTTTTAAAATGTGGGAAGCAGTTTAACGGAAGAAACAGAACAGAGATGAGAGGTATAGACAGTAATATAGTGCATGAATTGTGAGAAAGAAGCTGAAATTGAGATAAAGATCATATGTTGCAAGACCTTGAGGGCAAAATTGAACTTCTGAAGTTAATACACATGTGCATACAGATTCAAATGATACTTACCTAAATAGAAACATTGCAAGGACAAAAATGAAGAGTAATAGGAAGACCAAAAAAAAAAAAAAAAAAGAGAGGTTTCAGTACTCAAGAAATAATTTCAAACTTCTTGGTACAAAGCAGCTAGTATGCAAACATACAGGTTGATCTGTGTGTATCTCTTTTTGTAGATTCAACACTCTGACAAATACCTATAAAGGAAATGTATGCCATGCAGCCTCTTAGAGCTGTGCTCTGTCTATCATTGTTCAGTGCATTCCACCACTTTCTCTTCATCCTTCCAAAACTTTTTGAGCCCACTCCTTCTCATCTTGGGAAAGGGCACATTTATGTTTTTGCAGCAATCTATCCATGGCAAGCCTGCTGACTACATCAATTTTCTATCACATGAAAAGGGAGATTTTCCCAAACCTTTTGTGTTTGATTAACCTATCAGTGCCCCAGGTTAGTCGAGACCTTTGTGCCTGACCAGTCTGTCAGTGTTCCATTATGGGGACCCTTCACTGAATAGTCTGCTGGAATGGGGGGCAGTAGCTGGAATGGGTTTGACTAGCACTTTCAGGGTCACATGCAAACAGAAGGACCCCCTCCCAGGTCCCCACGCCTTTAATTTTCAGTGCCTCAGGAAAAATCCAGCACACACTAACAACATGAGAGAGTCTGCCTTCCGGACTGCCACAATCAACAATGTTACCCACTGCCTGCAATTGCTTGTGTCCTTGAAGGACTCACAAGTAACAGTTTATGGAATAACTCTTTATTAATACAATAGAAAATTGTGACAGGTTAAGGTTTGAAGATTTCCAGTGATGTTATCTGGTTGCAAAAGCATGATCAAAGCAATATATGAACAAGGCCTAATCCCTAACAAAATATTTCTCAAAATGATCATTCTTCCTGCATAGAGTATGGTTCTTATCCAGTAATTGTTGCTATGGGGGAGAAGAGAGGTTCAGCCTGTCAAGTGATCCCAAAAGTTACAGTGAAGTCTTATTGATCTTCTTCCCAATTTTAACTTACTTTTATGTTCATTTTTATGTTTAGGTGGAGTTTGAATGATTCTAGTAATACATCATGTTCAGTGGGGAGTGGCCCTACCTTAGAGATAGGTAATGTCAGTATCACAGTGGAGGTAGCCTTTGGGGATGGAGGTAAGCATCTGTGATCTTGGCATGGTTGCTGGTTCAACAGCAAGAAACCTTTTTTCTCCCTCTCTTGACAGCTGCTATGTGGCTTATCACCTACAAGGCACCACCAAGTTCCCCTTCTTGCAAGGATTTTAGCAGAGGCTGGCCATAATGTCTCCACTCCATGCCACTCTCCATTTAGGCCCCCTTAGCATATGTGAAAAGTTGGGCATGCTGACCACATTCCATTCAGGGAGTAGCAACCTCATTTCCTCTCTATATTTTTCTGTATTGTTATAATTGTGTCTGTAATTTTCTACCCCCCTGCTTCCTCCATTTTCATCCTCTCATAACATGTACGCTGACTGCAATTTTGTTCCCCCTCTTTTCCCCGTAATTAACATGGTCACACTAAGTATTTGCACCTGTTTGCATTCCAGTAGGCAACTTTCTTTTCCATTGCTGTTCTTTTCTCTGGAAATAAATAAATACCACTGCTCTCCCCCTTCCCTCCCCACCAAAAAAAAAAACCCCAAAAACCAAAACCCTACCAAACCAAAACCCAACCAACCAAAACCATAAAACCTAACAAAAACTGCAGAAAACAAACAAACCGACCCCACAAACTAACAAACAAACAAACAAAACCCACCAAAGAAACCAAAGCAAACTCCTTGCTTCTAGATTTGATCCTGTACAAAAACATGGGAGAAATTGGAATTAATGCTGTTCTTACACAACGAGTTCAATGAAAGGAATCTATACTGTAAGATCTGAATATGAAATTACATTTTTGGAGACATATTTTACATATGATTTATTTTAAACTGAGTGAAGAAGCCTTTAAGGCAGACTTACATAGAAAAGGTTCTTTCTTTACTACATGTGCACTTAACTGTACTTTTTTAAAAATCTAGTAGATATTATCTGAAATCTGCCTTTAAAACAAATAAGCAAGGAAACAAACAAACAAATAAAAACCCACAATCAATTTCACTAAAATGTGTGCATGCAGTTTTACCCAGAAGCAGTTTAAAAAACAAAGTGCAGTGTATTTTTTGCAATCATTACACTGATGGGGAGAGCAAGAGCCCTGAGGTCTTACAGGAATCTAATGTTTACAGTGTGTATCTGTGCAGCACAACTGCCAAATCATTAAACCACCTTCAAACAGAAGTCCTAGCTGAGACAGGTGTTAGCACAGTGGGTACCGAGGAGGATAGAAGTGGTGTTGGATGCTGTAAAAGACAAATACTTTACAACTCAAATTATGAGTGGACTACTACAGATCTTTCTACAGCTGAGCAGGGCTGATGCCAGCCATTGATTTAATGTTTGAACACACCAACTCTCACTAATTCAAAGAGCCAAGGTCATTTTAATTCTCTTTGTCTGCTCTTTTTTATTAAAGCAGCAAGTGCTCCCAGGAAGTCTGCAAAAATATTAAGTATTATGTTTATATTTTAGTTTATTTGCCACAATTAGAGGACAGATTTCCTAATAGGACAAGTTTTACACGAGAATCCTTTGATTTACAAAGCCTTTGACATAATCACAAAATTGTTTAAGTGAGGATTTGTCCAATGCACTATGAAAATAGATTAGTTTATTCATTTGATTTCCAAAAAAGAAGAGACTAATAACACTGACAGATTCAGGTTTCACTGTGTTGCTGTGTTTTGCTGTCCAAAGTACTTCTATTCTTAATAAAGCTCCCACCTTCCCTGAGGATACAAGATAGCAACCCATTGATAAATGGAGTATATATATACTTAAATTTTAACCTGGTAATGTGAGTAGGATTAAATAGAGAAAATTTTTTAAACATTGGGATGTGTGCTGAAAACAAAATTTCTGTTTTCTTGTTTTATAGAATGAAATCATCAGCAAGGGGAGAACCAGCACACCAAAAGTTTGGTTTTTTAAAATGGTATGCCATACTAAAAGCCAACATTATAGGGATTCATCATTCATTGGAAGATGATGGAGTGCATGACATAAAATAATCTCAGAAATGTGTATGATGCATATTTCTCTCTTCTCCAGATGTGTTTAATCGCATTGTATTTTGCCCAAAAGGAGTAGATTTTTCAGCTGGGCCTATATGCATGTGAGGATCAGAGAGGTCTACAAAATTAATCTATAGTTCAAATAGAGAATTTTAACATTGAATTACTAAAACGCTAAAACATAGTAGACTTCTTTACCTCTTGCCTCATTATCTAGGATTTCACCTTTAGAAAGCCTACCAAATAAAATAGTAAAGATGTTGTATGGGAGCAAAGATACTTGGAGTGAATTATTACAATATTACCAGTGTTTCCTGGGCCAAATAGTGCTCTAGTTTACAGAAATTTATTATCCACGAATCAACAGGAAAAACAGAAATCCAAGCTACTGCATAGGTATAAATGGTTAACAGGAACTGGAAGCAAGGAATATAAGGCTTGGAAGTGCAGAGATAGAAATCACAGGTCATGATTTGAATTCAGTGCCACAAATACAGTCATCACGC
Source organism: Falcunculus frontatus (assembly GCA_013398115.1). Classification (NCBI taxonomy): domain Eukaryota; kingdom Metazoa; phylum Chordata; class Aves; order Passeriformes; genus Falcunculus; species Falcunculus frontatus. The sequence goes on along the minus strand of VZRV01006380.1, from coordinate 66,977 downwards.
CTCATCCTCCAGTCATGGGATATATCTCATGTTGTTTCTGGATCATAGCTATATGGGTCTTTTTGGATGTGGATTTAACAGAGGTAGGATCTATCCCTAAGAACTTTCATCTTTTAGAGGAAAGTAGTGCCTCTGTGGAGTCGTAGGTAGACGTGTATTTCATGAAGTGTTAGAGAGAAGAAAAGATATATCACATGAAAATATGACAACAACCCTTGCCTCTGTAGAATTGTCAAAAGGACCCATCAGCCTAATTCAAAAATTTAAGTATTTTGGGTGTCAACAGAACCCAATCATAAGGGTGTTTTAGCTAAATATTTGTTTTATCTGAATATGGAAATCATGTTCCTGTAGAAAGGGATCTGAAAAATTTTTGTAAGATCTTTTTTTATTATTCAAGCTGGAAAATATAAGTTTTATATGTTGAGCTTAACAGATCGTAATACACAGACTGCTTCTGATATATTAAGGAAGGCCAGAAACAGTAGTTAAAATGACAAAACCAGGAAAAATTAATGTTGTATATGGAGAAACTTAAGTTTTAAAGAGGTATCTCAGAAGCAGAATTCACAAAGGCATTTGAGAAAAGAGCCTGTTAAAATCATCTGATTAAAAGACTCTCTAAGATGATGTAATTGCTAATAATTGCTAGCTGTTGATCACACTAGTTAAGAAGATAATATTAAGACAGAGGTAAACTTAATCCTTCTTAAGGAAGGAGGCATACAGAAACTTCCTCCCCACAACCCAAGTCAATTTTCTGAACTAATTTTTGAAACTTGAAGTTTGAATACTGTGCACTCACACAGACTTAAAAATTTTTGCAAGAGGAATTCTTCATCAGAATTTTGATGGAAGCACCTGTAAATTTCATCAATTCCAGTGTCATAGGAAAGTCAATAATAATTTACCAAGAATTCCAGCAATTTTTAAACCAAAGAGAAGAGGTCTCTACAAAATTATCTATAGTTAATATACATTTCATACTGATCTACAGTACTTTTCCAGAAAAGGATTTTCACAATATATCTTTTGCCTCACACAAACCTTTTAAATTCCTGTCTTACAGAGCAAATGGTCTGTCTGTCTTACATTTCTGCAGTCTAACACACCTAGACTTCAGTCTGAACAGGATGCCAGTATAGTGTAAAAAATTGACCATATGAACAATAAATGGTGGAAGCTGAAATAAATTAGTGAAAAGTGAGAAGAAAAAAAAAGGTTTATCTTTTTTTTTTGGGGGGGGGGGGGGGGGGNGGGGGGGGTGGGTTTTTTTCCATAAAAAATACTGGCGCCACATATCTTCATGATTTCAAGATGCATCTGTAAGAGTTAGATACAAATGATATGCAGATCAAATGCAATTAAGAAACACACCGTCTAGCTACTCAGTGAACTAGTTCCAGACTACAGATTGTAAATATGTTCTTTCTTCTTGAAAATTTAGAATGGACTAGAATAGATTTGACTGCTTTACAAGGTTGTTTCCCACATTATGTGGATAGAGTTCACTATGCCTGAGTTTATATCTGTTCACCTTTATTCTTATTTGAATTCATTAGTTTCCAACCTACTCACATGCCACCATCCTTTCAAATTTCAGCATACATGAAACACTTTTCTGCATGTTACCTGCACATTTAGGAACTTTATTATTCAGCTTGTTGATGAAATACCAAGTATTATTAGACATATGGAAGATCAAATTCCTTCTTTGACATCAAACCATCTAATATGATTCCCCTGTATTATTCTTTTCAATACATTTTGCAATTGTTACATGAAGGTCTTATTTTTCTTTTTTATGGCACAGTGTCAGAATGACTAGCAAACAATAAACACACCAAGCTGAGTGGTGCAGTTGACACACCTGAAGGATGGGATCCCATCCAGAGGGACCTGGCCAAGCTCGAGAAGTGGGCCCGTGAAAATTTCATGAGGTTTAAAGAGACCAAGTGCAAGGTGCTGCACCTGGGTCGAGGCAACCCCCAGTAACAACACAGGTCAGGGGATGAAGAGATAGAGAGCAGCCCTGCCGAGAAGGACTTGGAGGTGCTGGTGGCTGAGAGGCTGGACATGACCCAGCCATGGGCACTCACAGCCCAGAAAGCCAAACGTGTCCTGGGCTGCATCCAAAGCAGTGTGGGCAGCAGGGCCAGGGAGGGGATTCTGCCCCTCTGCTCTGGTGAATGGCCCCACCTGCAGTGCTGCATCCAGTTCTGGGGTCCTCAGGACATGGAGCTGTTGGAGAATGTCCAGAGAAGGCTCTCAAAATGATTAGAGAGATGGAGAACCTCTCCTATGGGAAAAGGTTAAGGGAACTGGGATTGCTCAGACTGGAAAAGGTGAAGGCTTTGGGGTGACCTAATTGTGAGTTTACAGTACCTAAAGGGAACCTACAAGAAAAGTGGAGAGAGGCTTTTTTCAAGAGGAGATAGTGACAGGACAAGGGGAAATGGGTTTAAAATGAGAGTAGTTTAAATTAGATATTAGTAAAAACTTCTAGGGTGGTGAGGCACTGGAACAGATTGCCCAGGGAAGCTGTGAATGCCCCATCCTTGGATGTGTTCAAGCCAGGTTGAGTGAGGCACTGAGCAACCTGGTCTACTGGAAGATGTCCCTGTCCGAAGGATCTAAATGATCTTTAAATTCCCTTTTAACCGAAACCATTCTATGATCCTATGATTCTATTCTATGACGTGTGACATCCACTGCTTCTATTTAGTCCAGAAAGGCTGACAGTCTCTTAATTTAGTTTTAATCCACCATGTCTGTTTTAAGTAATTCTCAGTTTTTACTATGCATTATATGTTGTCTTCTAATTATGTACAAATAGTTCAAAATTTTGGCCTAATTTTTTCTAGAAATAAACAGGCAAAATAAGCTGTAATATTAATGCTGTTCTTAGTGAGAAAGAATCATGAAGTGCAATTTTTAAATAAATTAAATATTGCTGGACCCAGTGTTGAACCTTTTGGGACACCACTGGTGGGAGGCCTCCAATTAGACCCTGTGCCACTGATTATTACCTTCTGGGATCTGCTGTTAAACCAGTTCTCAAATCACCTCACTGTCCACTCATCCAATCCACATTTCCTGGGTTTACCTATGAGAATGTTGTGAGAATTGCAAAATCACAGGTTGGAAAAGACCTCCAAGATGATTTTGTCCAACATTTGACTGAATACCACCATGTTAGCTAAACCATAGCACTGAGTGCCATGTCTAATAATTTCTTGAACACTTCCCGGAATGGTGACTCCACTACCTCACTGGGCAGCCTGTTTCAATGCTTAATCACTCTTTCAGTGAAGAAATTCTTCCTGATGTCCAACCTGGACCTCCCCTGGCTCAGCTTGAAGCCATTTCCTCTTGTTCTGTCACTGGTTACCTGGGAGGAGAGGCTAACACCCCACGTGATACAGCCTCCTTTCAGGCAGTTGTAGAGGGTGATAAGATCTCCCCTTAGACTCCTTTTCTCCAGACTGAACAACCCCAGCTCCCTCAACCACTCTTTGAACCCGTCAGCAGCTTTATTGCCCTTCTATGGACACACTCCAGCACCTCAATGTCTTTTCTATTTAGGGGCCCAAAACTGTATTGGAGAGACAGCCTCAGCAGTGCTGAGTACAGAGGGACAATCACTTCTGTAGTCCTGCTGGCTGCACTACTGCTGGTGCAAGCCAGGGTGCCATTGGCATTTATGGCCACCCAGGCATGCTTTGGCTCATGTTTGAATAGCTGCAAACCAACACCCCCCAGCCTTTTCCTCTCACCAGCTTTCCAGCCACTCTTCCCTGAGCACTGCCTGGGGTTGTTGTCACTAAGGGCAGGACCCAGCACTTCACTGTATTGAACCTTGTACCATTGGCTACCAATTCAGCCTGTCCAGATCCCTCTGTAAAGCCTTCTTACCCTCCAGCAGATCAACACTCTGCCTCAATTCATTGTCATCTGTGAACTTGCTGAGTGTGATCCTCTTGTCCAGATCGTCTATAAAGATACTACACAGGATGGGCCTGAGTACTGAGCCTTAGGGAGCACCACTGGTGACCAGTCAACAGCTGGATGTAACTCCTTTTGTGACCACTCTCTGGGCCTGCCCATCCAGACAGTTCTTAACCCAGCAAAGAGAGCACCTGTCCAAGCCATGGGCTTTCCAAGCTTTGCCAGGAAAATCCTGTGGGAGATGGTGTCAAAGTCTTTGCTGTAGTCCAGGTTGGTTACATCCACAGCCTTTCCATCCACTAGGTGGGACATGTGGTCATAAAAGGAGATCAGGATGGTCAAGCACAGAGAGAAAGTGTCAGAAGCCTGGCTCAAAACTGAGGTAGACAATATCCACTCATCTCCCTGCCATTAGCAGAAGGACTGCATAGGCACTAAAAAATTTAGTACGGTCCTGCTACCACTAAGAACTGTGTATTAGAAGTCATAACTATTCTTATCAAAACTTCTTCTGTAATAGTATTTTTCTTTTTCTCTGTAAACATCACATCTTCATGTCTGGGAAAACAGAAGTTCTTTGATTAGACATTTTGATTTGATTTTGGATAGAAAAATGGCTTTGTGTAGAATGTTTCTTAGGTCTGCCAGCTGAAAAGGGGCGGTCCAAAAAATCAGCAGAGAATGAAGTTAACGAGTTATTTTTAAATTGTTGAGAGAGTGAATACTTGTGGGTTTTTTTCGTGAGCAGACTTCTGCAAAAGACTATTTTGAGCATTAGGCTACAGTAATCAAAGACCAAGATATATGTGTTCATATGGTACTTCTTTATTGATTAACATATTTAAACATTTCCAGTTCTTCTGCTTCTACAAATATATTTATAGAGTAATTTCTTATTAGTAAGATTAATCATACATACTGCATTTTATATGTTGGCATTTCAGATTTTTATCCTTATGCTGTTAAGCTAATGCTCCTGATTGATATAACTGTACTGGAGGTGTCACTTTGCTGACAGAAGCAGATTTTGGACAGCAGAAATGAATTAATATAACTCCATAAATACCTGATAGGTCATGTGAGACATAAAAAGTAGCTCAAGACAGCTTGTGATCTATTGAAGAAACCCTGTTTATATCCTCAAATTTTAGAATTCTCTGGTTTAAGTATTAGTGTTAAATTTTACACAGAGTAATACTCTATCAATAATAACTGGTAAAGAGCTAATCATCTTCTGCACTAACCTGCAACCCAGTCTTCTACTTGAAGGTGCATTTTCTTCTTTCCTCTGCACTTTATAGCAGCAACAGACAATAATAGACAAAATATTTCTTCATCAGTACATTCTGTCACTTAACATTTATAAATGCTATTTCTTACTGGCTACTTAGTGTTAGGATTGGCAACATGGTACTTACAGGATGGAGAGAATTACAGCAATGAGACCAAGTAATCTGATTACCCTTTCATCTCCTGTGAAATACAGAACCTGATTCACATTTTATAAACTTCCACTGAATCTGTCAGAAACTTGCATTAGTTGGAAACTTGAGTGTTCTGAAAAGATCTATCAAAAAAATCATAGAATGCCTGGGGTTGGAAGGGACTTCTGGAAACACCTAGTCCAACATGCCCTGCTAAAGCAAGTCCACCTGGAGCAGACTGCACAAGATCACACCTAGGTGGGTTATGAGTATCTTGCAGACAAAGAGACTCCACAACATATATGGGTAGCTTGTTCCAGTGCTTGATCACATTCAAAAAAAGAGAAGTTTTTCCTCATACCCAGATGGAACTTCCTGTATTTCAGTTTGTGCCCATTGCCCCTGTCCTGTCACTGGGCATCACTGAATACAGTCTGGTCCCATCCTCTTGACATCATCCTTAAGATATTTGTACACATTGATAAGATCCCTGTTCAGTTGTCTCTTCTCCAGGCTAAACTTGCCCAGCTCCCTCAGCCTTTCCTCATAAGACATGATGCTCCTGTTCCTCAATAATCTTCATAGCTCTCCACTGAATCCTCTCCAGTAGTTCCTCATCTTTCTTGAACAGGACAGCCCAGAACCAGACACAGTATTCCAGGTGAAGGCTCACCAGTGCAGAATAAAGGGGCAGGATCTCCTCCCTCAACCTGCTGGCAATGCTCTTCCTAATGAACTTCAGGACAGCATTGGCCTTCTCGGCCACCAGGACACACTGCTGGCTCACGGACAGCTTGCTTCCACCAGGACCCCGAGGTCTTTCCCACAGAGCTGCTTCCCAGCAGGTCAGCCCTCAGCCTGTGATGGTGTGGAAGTTATTCTTCACCAGGTGCAGGACCCTGCTCTTGCCTTTGTTGAAATTCATTAGGTTCCTCTCTGCCCAACTCTCCATCCAGTCCGGGTCTCTCTGAATGACAGCACAGCTCTCTGGGGTATCAGCCATTTCTCCCAGTTTTCTGTCACCTGCAGACTTGCTGAGGGCAACTCTGTCCCTTATCCAGGTCAATGATAAATGAGCTGAACAAGACCGTACCCAGTACTGACCCCTGGGGAGCACTGCTATGGGCCTCCAGCTGGACTCTGCAACCAGCCTCTGAGCTCTGCCACTCAGCCAGATCCGCCTCACTGTCCGTTCATCTAACCCACACTTGCTGAGCTTACCTGTGAGTTTGTTATGGGAGACACGGTCAAAAGCCTTGCTGAAGTCCAGGTAGGCAGCACCCACTGCCCTCTCCTCTCCTACACCGACAGCCGTGCCATCAATAGAAGGCAATCAGATTGGTCAAGCATGATTTCAAAATCATAATGTTCCCCTTTAAAGCAAGTTACTCTTACAGATTGTAAACTAGCGCCTTTGAAAATCTGAATACAGATAACACAGATTGTCTTCCTCATTGCCTCTGCTTTTTTGCTACACTTAATATCTTAAAGGCAGATATTTTCCATGGTTTCATTTAATTCCGTCAGAATACTATTGTGATCATACAAATATATTAGCATAATTATCCAGAGTCTTGTAATAAAATCAATAAAAACATTGTGAAAAATGAGAAAAGGATAGAGAGATTAGTCCTGTCATTTCACTAGCAAAGCCGAAACCACAGAAATAAGAACAGTTGCTAGTCTGAAATGTTCTTTAAATATATTTATCCTACATGTTTGTGAATAATTAAGCCAGTTCCTTCGAATACTAACATGGCATTGAAGAGTCTACTGCTTTTAATTTATAATGATTAGGATTATGGAAGAAAAATACTGATGAGAATTCCTTAAAGAGTTCCATCAGCTTTCAGAAAAATATTGTATGTCAAAAAATATGAAAACTTGTATCTGAAGACTAGAACGATTCTCCTTTTTTCCTTTCCCTTTTTCTTTTTTTTCTTTTTTTTCTTTTTTCTTCTTTTTCTTTTTCTTTTTCTTTTTCTTTTTCTTTTTCTTTTTCTTCTTTTTCTTTTTCTTTTTTTTTCTTTTTCTTTTTCTTTTTTTCTTTTTCTTTTCCATTTCTGTTCCTTTTTTTCTTTTCCTTTTTCTTTTTTCTTTTTCACCTTTCCTTTTACTTTTTTTATTTCTTTTTTTCCTTTTCCTTTTCCTTTTCCTTTTCCTTTTCCTTTTCCTTTTCCTTTTCCTTTTCCTTTTCCTTTTCCTTTTCCATATAAGAATAAGTTTTTGTAGAATTTTATTTTCTCTTAAGACAAGGTATGGAAGTATTCACTAAATGACTGGCTGTTTCACTTAGTGCTATGGTGTAGTTGAAAAGATGGTGATCAGTCAAAGTTTGGCCTTGCTGACCTCAAAGGTCTTTTCCAACCTGAAGGATTCTGTGATTCTGTGATTCTTTGAAGTGGTACAAAATATATCTTTTTTAATCCATTTACAAAAAACCCTTTTAGATCCTTCCCAAATTCTTTCCTTTTTCAGAGATTTTAAGTTTGCTTTGAGGAGTATCTTTAACCAAATCCAACACAAGCAAAACACCAAAAAAGAGCAAGGCATGGGTTATGGTGTTATTTACAGCTGCAGCATCTGTTCATCCCTGATGTAGAATGGAAAGCACACATTCTGCTCGAAGGTGGTCTCTACAACACAATGCATTTAATACTCTTGAAAAAGTCTTTCTTGTGTTTCTGTAAATATGTTTTTAGCATTTTATCTGCAGTATCTTTAAATGTCATTTAACTGTGGCCAAAATACAGACATAATATTCCATTGCTAAAAAGATGTGGTAGAATTGAAAGTTTTCCTTCCTGGCAGGGCCCATTTGGTTCTGTCACATAGCTAAGCATATAGATAAGCCATAGAGGAAAGAGTTTCATAAAGAGGTTAAAGGTGGTTTGGTCCATTTCAATTTCATGAGTGTAATTGCTTTTTTTTCTCTTGTTCCGTTTAAGTCCTTGCTTTCTATACATCAGCAAATGTTTTATTCTCACTATACTAAAAGCATTTATTTGTTTCTTCTTTTTTTTTTGTTCATTATTATGTCAAGCAAATGGCATCAAACACTTCTGCTTTATCTACATGCTTTGAAACTGCTCCTTTCACACACACATGAATATATATACGGTCACAAGTACGTATTTATTACTGCAGGTTCAGTGATATGCACGTAAGAGAAGTTTGTGAAAAGCTTGAATGTTCATAGACCTTTTCCACTGCTCTCAAGTTGCATAGTTTTATGAAAAAAACCCCTTTGATATCTTATCCTTAAATACACTCACACATATAAGCTGAGTCAGGATGCGAGTTTTCCCAGTTCCACATTTTCACAAAGTTAAAGTACTGTACATCATGCATCGACTTCGGCAGCCCAGTGAGATCCTCTGTTACAGCTTTGGAGGGTATAAAGGAAAAACAATTAATTAAATTGCCATAGGTTGCCAGTGGCATGTGTCACCTGCAGAAACCAAATTTGCAAGGAATCTCATCTAGAAATAATCAGCAAGCGAACAGGTTCTACAGAATATCAACACCTCAAATCTATTGCATGTTTCCACTGGGAATTAGAAGTTGAACATTTCTGTACTTTCATCAGAAAAAACCAGTCTTTACATTTTCTACCACTTAAGGCTTAATATACTAAAAACTGCAGTGATGTGACTAACACCAATCCCTCTGGCATTATCTTTCATAACTATTGTATCTCTGGGGTGCTGCTGCTGCTTCATAACCTCCATTAGCCTGGAATTTTCTTGTCCTTTCTCCTTGATTCTTGGCTGCATACATTAAGTATCTTGATTCAACTGGCAATACAAAAGCAAAACATGTACTCACATTCATGAAAATGGGCTACTCCTTACTTTAGGATGGAGTATTGCTTTAGCACACTAAATTGTTTTTCCCCGTCAGTGCCTTGTAAACACTAGAAAGTATGTTCTTAGTTTCTCTACTAAAATCTTGCACGCATATACCTTTAAATATGAGGTACACTAATTAATGTAACTTATTTGTTTTAAAGTGTGTTTTGTAGATCAATAAAAATATCTGTATTTGCTCTGCAATACACATCATTTTACAGAAGCTTTTTAAGTAGCAATAATGTTTTGAAGAGATTCAGGCAAAATATTCATACTGGGCGTTTACCTTTTGTTTGAGTGAACAAGAAATTTGAAGACAATTAGCACTGAAATATTAATTACCTTACCTAGAGAATTTTTGATCTGACAGGCCTCTTTTAGCACCATGCATCATATTTAAAATGAAATGTTTTGTTCAGCACCTACAATCAATCAATTAATGTAAATTATCTACAATACGTTAGTAGTACCAGCTTTCCAAGGGAACATATTTACTTAGGTTATTTTCTCTGAAGAAAATAAGGGCGTTTGTGTCTATATGAAGTAAAAAAGCCAGAATGGCAAGAGATAAATAAAGTTTAAAACTAATTAAAACCTCCTAGAAAGAAGTCATCCTCCAAATGAAAGTTGTTTATTGTTTATATTATTACAGGGGTCTATGCACTTCTCTTATTGGTCTTTTTTGTGGTATCTGGTCTCAGAGTTGCTACTGGATTCAAAATTTTTAATGATACTTTGTGGTAAAGACAGATCAATTCTGTTTTGCAGAAGGAAAAACAAACCCACAAAATTAACTAGACCTCCTAGATTTTCAAAAGGATTTTCTTTCAATTTTATTTCAACATCTCTAGCATTTTCTTCCAGTGACTAGCCCATATGAAAAATGTAGGAAAGATTCAAACCAAGGACTCCTTTCTTTCTTTTCTGGTGGGTGAAATTTGTCTTAGTCAAAAGCATACCCCATTTAAGAGCTTTATTGATGTTTGTCTAGGAAATAAGAACTGAGTTGTCCAGCTGTAGCAAAATGTATTTCACACAAGCAAAGAAGCTGAACTCTAGAAATCAAAAAGCATTTTAAAGCTGGAAATGGAATTCCCCAATTTTGAAGTCTAGGACAGATAGATCTTTCAGCTTAAGATTTTATTCCTGATAGAAAATCTAGCTTTTACTGGAAAAAGGATAGAAATAACTCAAGTAATAGAACTTCAGAACTAGCCAATTGCTACAATTATGTTTATTAACTTTCCAGTTTATAGATTATTTTATTGCTTTGACATATATTCATATTTTCATATGATTAATTATAATATTTATGTTTCTTCTCATTTCTCATCATCTAACATTCTTTACCATGTTAATCTCTTACAGCAGTTGTACTTCATTCATATTAAGAAAATTTATTCCTGTTTTATGGAAAACTCCTCTAAATGCAAATTAACTATATTCAGATTACAAGCCATTAGTATTAGTGAACTTTGATCAAGAACCAGAAATTGCTAGCAAACTGTCTCATAAAATGCCTAAGGAAGTCCTCTGTTGTTACTTCAGTTAAATGTGTTTAAAATTTATGCACAATATTGTCCACATGAAAATAAAACCCAACTGTCTGAAATCTGACATGATTTATGGCATATTATTAATAATGAACTTTAACGAAGCAGAGCAGCATGGCAAGGTTCTGATGGGAAGCTTCAAGTTTTAACAAGTACTTAGGCCACCTGGCTATGAGCACATAGGTTTAGAGTTTCTTCTCTGTTCTGAAATCTTACTGCAAGTTGCTTATCCACACAGAAATATGTATGTATCTTTTTATTCAATCTGGAAAGTCAAGAGCAACTAGATGTGATATTAGTCACATCAGGAGGTAAGAGCTGCTTGCTACAGAGACAGATGCTGCTTCAGTGGACTAGTTCAAGTACTCCATTAAATGGTCATGCCTTATTCCTTGCATGAAAAACACAGATATATTTCCTGGTTTTCATTTCCACCCTAAGACCTTAAACATTTAACATGGAAATACACAGCTTAAATTGTCTCCCTATTGCCGTCAAATACCTTTATTTCAAGGGAGGTGTGGTTGTATCTTGTGCCAAAAAAGAAGCAAAACAGATATTCATATATAATTGAACATAATTTAGTCACTAAAATCAAGATTTCCAAATGAATGACTACTACACACCAGTAGTCTGATAAAAAGCATTTGAAAACAAAAAGTCTTGTAATAACTGCAGACATTTTAAAATAGTTTTTAAATCAGCAAAAATAAAGAAAAAACAAAATTTATTTGGTCAACATGCCAAGGAAATTTTTATTGAAACTCAATCCTATTTTTGCAAATACAATTAAAGACAGCTGATAGTACAACTTTGAATTTAAAACCTTTGTCTTACATGATACTCAGATGAGCACTTGCCCCTGAGAAACTATAAAAGCATTCATGGTTCAATTTTAGCTGTATTTACTTCTTTTTAGTGATGATACTGGGAAAAAGAGAAGGGGAAAAAAAGTGTCAGCAAAATGTTCCATTATAAAAGATAGGTGAAATAAATTTGTCAAAAAAGGATAAAAAGTGGGGTTAGTTCCTGAGAAAGCACAGTGATACGTCTTTTATGCACAGTACTTCCTACTTTTGTTATAAGAGTTGCACAGACATTTCATACTAACCAGTAGTGGAATATTGATCTAAATAATAATAGGAGCTCCCATAAACGAGAAGCATATTATGGAACCTATAATTCTGTGAGCATGGGGTTTTGGATTTTTTCTTTTCAAGGTTTTTTTATATGCTATCATAAAATATGGAGTCAAGTATTATTGTCTTTAACCCTTGCACTAGATATGATTATTATTAAATATGAAGACGATTCTCTAAAAATAAACATTACAGGATACAACCTATATATACCATCAAGAAACTGTGCCCTAGAGATCTTCAAATCAGTGTGTGTGATCAAGCTCTTTGCAGCAGGCATTGAAGTTTCCTGTTAACATTCTTGCACAAAAAAAGAAAGTTATCAGTTAATTCTCCCTTAAATACTATAGTGCTCTTAGGTTAACTGTTTTGTAAATGAAATAATTATTTTAAAATTCCATAATGGATTTCTTTGTCAATTATTTTTGTCAGCATTGGTTGACTCATGATCCATGTGATGCACAGCCCCCACAAATAATATAAGTTATGCCCCTAGCTTACAATAATTGCACTGAAAATTGACTCTGCTGTGGATTTCTATGCTATTGCATTCATAATAGAGTAACTCACAACAATTTTATTCTAGGCAGAGGACTTAGCAGGGAAAAAGAAAGAGGAAAGAAGCGTGTGGAAACAGACCCACTCAAACAGGGACTGAATAATTCACCAAAATTTGTAGAAGGAAATGGGTCAGAATCATGAGCAGAATGGAAGTCCGATGACTCTCACTACCTCCCACTAGACACTCTACCATGATACCTCAGCTTTTCATGGCTGAAATAGTGCAGGCTGTCCAAGTGAGATACTAGGATGCTATTCCTTCACCTCCTATTATTTAATTTAAAATTTTTTATTGTAGTATACTGAAACAAGGAGATGAAGGTTTATTCTTAAAATATACTGAAATGTGTTTCAGGAGGTGTTAAGCTCACTTGTTTGTTAACTTTCCTGAACAGGTAAGTGAGATCTATTGTGCTCCATACTATTACATCAACTCTTACTAACATTGCAAGGAAATGCCTAATGTAATAAGAGAATATAAATCAATGTCCAGATTACTTCAGAAAAAGTGAATTATTAGTTTTGTTAATATTAAGTAACGGGGCATAGAAAAAAATTAGGTAGGGAAGAGGAGAAAAGGCAAGACAGATAAGTACATGAGGAGGAAACAGAGACCTTAACAAAAACAAATGAAAAAGAAGAGAAAAACAAAGCAACTTAGAGACAACCTAATCAAGAAGAAATAAATTGAATGAACATAAAGAAAAGTCATGCAAAAACTTGAGAACAAAGTTAAGGTTAATTCATATATGATCCTAAACTTTTCAACTTCCTGTTGTTAATGGCAAGGTACAAATCTATTTTGCATTATATCTTTATAACATAATTTAATAATACTTGCACAATGCAAATAATGTTTGCATATAGACAAAATATTAGATATTTCTCAGTCCCATAATACCAACACTTTTTATCCAGCAGTTTTTTAGAAACTGGCTTCAGTTGTATGTGCTTTTGTGTGATCTAGTTAGAAAAGTTGATTACTAAATAAAAGGATCATCAAAAATTCCGCTTCAAACAAGGGCTACTGAGTAAAAAATAAATTTTCATTTAAAGGTGGTCTTGAGTTTTGGAGGAGAGGAGAACACACATTTTATAACATAATCCTACAGCAAATCAGCCTCATGACTTAAAAAAACCCCAAGTCAGAAATCTTTCCCTTGAGAAGTCACATAATACTCCTGTGACTACTAAAGACAGTCCTTTATTTTCTTTCCCCAAGTATACCTCTATCCTAGTTGTTGGTAAGTAACACATACACATCTTTTTCTCTCTTAGTAGAGCCAAGCACAAAATAGAAGGAGGGAAAACTTCCCTTGAGAGCATAGTCCAACAAAAGCCATTGTAGAGAAGTAGAACTCAGACCTTGTGAACTTTGTGCCACTTAGCAGTACTATGGATCATTTCTCTTCAACTTTCTGATGTTGAGATCTCTAGCCTTATCAAATATGTTTAATAGGTGTGTCATTCTTAAATCAGTGGAGCTCAAAGAACTCTGAAATGTCTTAGACAACAGCTGCAGTATCCTGAACACAGACTGAGAACAGATTTGTTTTCATGAAGTTTTATGAACAATACATTTTTAAAGAAAAACCAAACGGTTAAAACAGGCAAAAAAAAAAAAAGAAAGAAATTAAATAAAGGATGCAGCTGGTACTTTTAAGAACCTCTCAGCCTGAATCCAGATGAAAAAAGCGATGTTGCCTGTCATTCTTGTCTGCCAGCTCTAAACAGTTTTAAACACATTTGGAAGCATAGGCGTAAGACAGAACATCTGTCCAAACTGCCCTCAAAACCCTGCCTGTTTCTTAGCAATTTCTCTACTGCTAAATAATTTTTCATCTTGACTCTGCTTTCTAGGAAGGCAGCCATGGAACAGGGTCTAACAAGCTCTTCCTTGTCACCTCTGAGCCACAGCTCATTGATTAAAATGGTCTATAGCCTCCTCCTTTCTGCCATCCTCCTTCCCACACAGTCTTTAAAATTACCCTGGGAAAAATCTAAAGGAAGCTGAGTGGGTGAAGTGCTGTTCTGAGGAAGACTTGAATCCTAAACCCTAAAAGGGGCTTAGCAAAATTAAATTTTCCTTGCAGCTTGGATGATTCTGCACTAAAATAAAAGAATTCCTGTAAGGATGTCTAGAATTGAATCTCAAAACTGCTGTTATTCCTTTGCATATTGCATTGTGTCTAATCCACTTGCTCTGGACGGACAAAGAGACACCTCAGCAACTTTCCTCTTCAGGAGTTTTCATTTCTGCGGTGAGTTTGTCTTGAAAGGAAAGAGCATGTGTAGATACAGACGGTGACACTGAAAACATTGCTGACACTGTAAGAGGGGAATAAAGGATTGTNATATATATATAAAACAATAAATTAATTATATAGTTAATTATATAATTATATACATTATAAACTTAAATTTGAAATTTTGAAAGATAGCTCATGCACCATGAACTGTAAAAAAAGAACTTAAAGATGTCAAAACCTAGACTTAAAGCTGCATCCAAATATTTTTAAATACTTACGTATTTTGCACATTTGTCCTTTTATAAGTACAGGTTTCTCTATATCATTAAGATTAGCTCTAGCATGTTAAATACTGAAAGTTAAGTAAGATTAAGCCACAACACCCACTTTTTAATCTGCATAAAGAAGACTGAGATGACAATAGTTTCTACTTAGATATGCTTTTTTTCTCCACATTTCTCTTTATTTATCAGCTTCTATTTTCCTGTGCTTGAAAGATTTTGAAAATCAACAAAATCAAAAGGCAAGAACAACAGAATAAAATATTGACTGAAAAAATGTAAACATATAAGTAGCTTTACTTTATAGCAGCTTTCATATTATGAGTATCAGAGAGTGGTTGAGATAAAATTCGGCCAGGCTTCCATGGGCAGAAGGTGATAGAAACACACAAAATTTTTCTCCGACAGTAAGAAGGCCATAAAAGAAATCTTGAAATTGCAGTATGAATTCCAAAGACTTCACAGAAAGGAAGACAGGTATTTTACTCATGTCCCAAAAAAGCCCTAATTCTCACTGATGACAGGTGCAGCCAACAGAAACACAACTTTATGCCTGCATTGCACTCTTATCTATAATTTAGTTCCAGAATGTGGGGGCACGAGAAGTCCTCTCCACTCGTCCAATGACATCAAATGAGAGTCTGAGATACTGAGTGACTTGATGTTTTCATATGAAAAGTTGAAGGCATAGCCAAGAGTAAAATATTTCCTTATTGTGAGGTCTTACTCTGCTCTGAATCCCCAATTTACTTTAATTCATGAGCAATCTATTTGCTTTAAATAAATGCATGATAAATGTCTCAATACGACACTATGTCAGTCTTCTAAGAGTCCAGGTACCACGATTTCCATGAACATAATTCACTTCCAGGTGTCACGAGACAGATTTCCAGAAACCTATTTTGGTAGGAGGCTTCTGGATGAGAATTTGAGAACACAGCTGTTGTTGCTGCCAGCCCAGCTGCTTGCTTTTGCATATACTCCCATGAACCACAGGCGGCTCACAAACTTAGGTTTTGCAGCCAATGATCCACAGACAGATTGTTGGCAGTTTTGCAGCTACAAGGCAGAGGGGACTCCACGTAGGGATACAAAAAAGATTGTCGTTATTTCGGCATACAAAGGATTTTCAGATTGGTATTACAATCTGACCAGAACTTGCCTGCTTTCTGCTTTGTGCACCACTACCCTTCCTTCCTAGACTCGCACAAAACATAAAGAGTTCAAGCAGACTCTGATCTCTACAACCCTTCTCTTTCTTCTGGATCTTTTCCAGAGCATTGATGTTTAGACATTGGCCACAGTTCATACATGGAGCACAAAGGAGAAGACTGGAAGACTGAAGTTATATTGCACAGATCAAATGAAGAGAATACTACCCTGTGTTAGACACAGTTGTAATAATAAACAAAATTTTCTATTTCCATCTGATACTTATGTTCAGGAACCGAGAGATTAACTGTTATTATCTACAGAACATCTATACCCTCATCATTGACAGAGGGTCACTCATCATTGCATCTTAGGGGCATTCTTAGTAAATGACAGAATTTATAGACGTGATAGAACTGCACCTTATGGTGGACCAATCTTGAACCTTCATTGCGAGATGAAACATCACTACCATAGAGAAACAATAAAGATGCTTGAGTCAGAAGATGATTAAAAATCGAAATACCAAACATGCTGATTAAATAAACACCTTAGAAAAGCATTCACATGTTTGAACTCTACAGTGGCAGGTCAGGGAAATCTATTGATGCACTTGATCCTTAGTTTGTCTTCATTTCAAATGCAATTTAATTACTGACAGTAACACTCATAGAAAGAATTGATTTCAAGGTATGAAAATGTAGATGTCAATGCTGCTCTTTTTTTTTTTAGCGAACATAGACAACGTGCTCTTATTTCCCAGATATTTTCACAGACTCAGTACTGACATTTTCTGAATCTTGCTTGTTATATTCATTTACCAGACAATACCAGCAATTGGAGAAAATTGTATAAAATCAGACTCACACTCAGATATTTATTAGTGCCTTAGTTATCCATCAAGGGTTTACTATTCTGACTGATGGAAAATGAGATGCAGCCATTTGATATTGACAGTAATAGGCTTTGCATCAAGTTGTAATAAGATAGGAATGTGTGGGTTTTGGTAAAAGTTATGGCTTTTTCTGGACAGTATGACATGTTTCCCTCAGTTACTGATGAGGTGTTTTAAGAGCATATATTTGCAATACAACATGGAAATAGTATACTAATTTACCACATAAATACCAGTCTTTGGGCAATCATCTACTCTTTCCTATGTTTTTATTAGTATTAGACTACATGCATTTATTTTAGCATATTTACTAATTACGTTATGTACCTCAAGTTGCAGCTTTGTGTTTGTGCCTGCTTGCATAATGTACATGGTGTGCTTGCACATGCATGATTTTACATGTATTTACAATTGCTGCGCAATATATACACACTGCAATTCAGTAATGCATACATGCATTTTCAGTCTTATGTATGACTTATGCACAAAACAGTAAATAACTGAGGGAAAACAAACAAAAAACTAAGAAAACTCTGACTGATTGGTTGATATCCCTGTCAGAGAACTACAACAAATAAAATGAAATAAAGAGGCATATGCAGCAAAAAGGAAGAAAGAAAAGGTTAATAAACATAAAGCCCAAACCTTTAAAACCCCTCCCTATACAGTCTATACTAGACCATTTCTCAAAGTTTGCATTGAATTATTTCTTTAGGGAAAAATGCTTGTGTGTGTGTTGCAGTAAATAATTTAAGTTCTATGAAGAGCAAATTATGTAAGTTATAGCAACTATAACAGTTCCATATTCTCCTGGTTTTAAAATTTATTAGAAGTTTAAGTAATGAAATTTTTTTTTCTTATTCTACAAGTCCTCCAGTTAGTTCCAATACCTAATTACAAAGTACCTTACAAAAGATACTCTTCATTTGTGCAAATATATTCTGTAGCATGTCAACAACTCTTGAACAAGATTTATGTCAGTCACAAAATTTCATCAAGCAGAGCTGCAGGCAGGAATACTTGTGGTGACATAAATACCACAAAGATTATAATATGATGTGACTAAAAGAAATATGTTTTCAAATTTATTTTTAGTTTAAAATGCAGACTTTATTTAGAAATAAACTCAGATACACAAAAAGAAGATTGGTTTCAAATGTATATGGGTATGCATGGACATGTATGTCCGTGTGCACTTTACCACATAAGTTTGTGAGCAGAATTTTTAAGTATATATTGGTGCTAAATACCAACTTACAGCTTGCCTGTAGATAAGCTACAGCATCCAGATTACATAGACTTTATATACCTCAGTTCCTTCATCTGTAGAAATCTTACCTTCCTTATGCAGTGTTGTGAAATCGATTAAGCAGTTGTGACCTGATAAGTGTAAGAATTTTTAAAAGATAAATATTTGTAACTGTGAGACATATACTTTTTCTCTAACTAACAAAATAATACCAGAATTAAGTTAATAATGTAACAGTAGGAATGAGTTTATTACAGCTGTTCAGGTAAATTTAAAGTGAATGAGTTTTTATGCAAATGAAGGTGAGGTATATTTCAAAACAGTTAGTCCACAGTGAATGACATAAAATGGATTTCATATTTTAAGACTTAGAAATAGCATTTTCAACAAGCATCCTCTGAGGCAAAGACCTTTTTTTAATGAATGTGAGTGGGAAAAATACTCTAGATTGGGATTTTTTTTTTTTTTTTTGCATTTTTCAGTCTATTTTACACTGTGCAATTATTTGTAGCCAGTCAGAATTTCTGTTTGAGGGAAAAATGGGCCAGGTATGCTGCTGATCTATTCCAATTAAGCAAAGTCTATATTCCCATGAAGTTACAAAAATGAAGAGAAACTTCAAGATACTTGAAATGTAACTTATGTTGATACAAATGTAGCTAGCAAGACAGTAAAGTATTTTTGAGGAGAAGAAAACAGAGTGAAATAATTTAAAAATAGCCACTGGTATCACTTTGAAACACCAGCCTGGTTATATGAACAATGATAGCCATATTTTCCTTCATTATTACTGGCAGCAGTAGCATATCTATTGAAATGCACGTGACCAAATGTGCCAGCCGTGCTTCACAACCACATGGAGATTGGTGAAGAAAGCAGAATACTCTCCCTTGTTCTTTGGCTACCAACAGTATTTCATTTTCTTACTGAAACACCTCAGGTAATTTTACAGGATTTTGGTTTCTAAAACTTTTTTTTTTCTCCCAACTGCTACTAAAAGTATTAAGACAAACACTCCTTTTAAGACACTTAGGTTGATAAAAACTAAGTGTAAAGTTTCTTAGTAAATTCTAACCTAAGTTTTCAGACATATTTTTTTCACTACTCACAACTAAACTGGTTTTAAACCTCTTCTAGAAAATAACTCGGGAAGATGTTCCAAATCACTCTATTAATCCTACCTTTCATGGATGGCATGGCCACAGGGATAATACATCAAGCACTACAGGTTGGGTATGTGGCCAGGCAGTGGCCAGGCAGAAAGGGCCCTGGGGATAGTGATTAACAGCAGATGAACATGAGCCAGCTGTACCCAGATGGCCAAGAAGGCCAATGGCATCCTGGCCTGGATCAGCAATCGTGTGGCCAGCAGGACCAGGGCAGGGATTGTCCCCCCGTACTCGGCGCTGGTGAGGCCATACCTTGAGTGCTGTGTCCAGTGCTGGGCCTCATAATTTAGGAAATATGTTGAGCTGCTGGAGCACATCCAGAGAAGAGCAACAAAGCTGATGAACGGTCTAGAGCACAAGTCCTATGAGGAGCAGCTGAGGGAGCTGGGGTTGTTTAGCCTGGAGGAGGCTCAAGGGTGCCCTTATCACTCTCTACAACTCCCTGAAAGGAGGGTGTAGCCAGCCGGGTTGGTCTCATCTCACAGGCAACCAGTGACAGGACAAGAGGACACAGGCTTAAACTGCTCCAGGGGAGGTTTAGACTGGACATTAGGAAGAAGTTTTTCACAGAAAGAGTGATTGGGTATTCCACCCGCCCAGGGAAGTGGTGGACTCACTGTCCCTGAGGTGCTTTTAAAAAAGACTGGATGTGGCATTTTAGTACCATGGTGTAGCTGTCACGGTGGCATTTGGTCGTAGGTTGGAATCAATGATCTCAAATATCATTTCCAACCTAGATGAGTCTGTGATTCTGTGATCAAATGTCTGTACTGTAAAGCTATTTAGTCACACATGATTTGCCAAATCAGATCATGGTTGTGAAGTTTAGGTGGAAGAGAGATCATTCCATTATACCAGAGAGACAAAAAAATAGAAGTGTTACACTTGACTAAATAAACGACTTCTGTCTTCAGGACAGATAGAATCTGTAAGTTTACAAAAGTTGCAGAATGTAATCCTGCCACTGTTGAGTCTAAGTGTACTTGAATTCTAAAGATTATTGTGAACTGATCCATTGGGAGTGATATGGGATATCTCTTTGATTTCTATAAATTTCTTTCCAATACTTTGCGTTTATCTATGAATTTTGTATGACTAACCTGATGTCCTTTTATGACATGGGTTAGAACTAGAGGATCTTTAAGATTCCTGCCAATCCGAACTGTTGTATGATGATTCTATGACTGATATTCTATTAATACATAGATGAGGTAAAGTAGTAGATGAGGGAAAGGCTCCAGGTATTGTCTACCTGGATTTTAGCAAAGCCTTTCACAGCATTTCCGACAGCAGTCTCCTGGAGGAACTGGCTGCTCACAGCTTAGTCTGGTCCAGTGGGTAAAAAAGTGACTGGATGGCTAGGCCCAGAGAGTGGTGAAGAATGTTACATCCAGCTGGTGGCAGGACATTGGTGCCCCTCAGGGCTCAGTACTGAGGCCAGTCCTGTTTAATAGCTTTATTAACAGTCTGGGCAAGGGGATCAAGGGCACCCTCAGTCAGATGACTCATTGATGACACCAACTTTGGCAAGAGTGTTGATCTTTTAGTAAGTAGGAAGGCTCTGAAAGTGGCATTTGAACAGTCTGGATTGACAGGCTGAGCCCCAGCATATGAGATTCAATAAGGCCAAGTGCCAGGTCCTGCCCTTGGGTCACAACAACCCCATGCAGCACTACAGGCTTGGGGCAGAGTGGCTGGAAAGATGCCTTGTGGAAAAGGACCTGGAGTTGCTGGTGACAGCAGCTGAAGATGAGCCAGCGTGTGCCCAGGTGGGCAAGAAAGCCAATGGTATCCTGATTTGGATAAAAAATAGTGGCCAGCAGGACCAGGGGTGTAATCATTCCCCTGACCTTGGCACTGGTGAGGTTGCACGTTGAATCCTGTGTTCAGTTTTGGGCCCTTCACAAAAGGAAAGATATTGAGGTGCTAAAAAGTGTCCAGAGAAGGGCAACAAAGCTGGTGAAGGGTCTGGAGCACGAGTCCTGTGAGGAGTGGCTGAAGGAGGAAAGGGGGCTTGTGGGAGACCTTATTATTCTCTAAAACTACCTGAAAGAAGGCTGTAGCCAGGTGGAAGTCAATCCCTTCTCCCAAGTAACAAGGAACAGGACAAGAGGAAATGGCCTCAAGTTGCACTGGTGGAAGTTTAGATAGGATATTGGAAAAAGTTCCTTCACTGAAAGGATTTTCAAGCACTGGAACAGGCTGCCAGGGAAGTGGTTGAACCACTGTCCCTGAAAGTATTTAAAAGATGCGTAGATCTGTCACTCAGGGGCATGGTTTAGTGGTGACCTTAGCGGTGTTGGGTTTACAGTTGGACTAAATGATCTTAGAGGTCTTTTCCAATATAGGATTTGACTATTCTAATCAATGTGTTTATGCGCTCTGTCACTATTTCACATTAATACTGCATCATCTCAGCTGCACAACCAACCTCAACACTAGTTTATTTGCAGATTTTACAGTCATTTGTATTTAGTTTTAGAGGCCTGGAATTTTTGGAGTTATTTAAGGTGTGGTTATTTCATATTCTCTTCTGTCAGAAAAGTAGATTGAGGTTGAATATGCAGGCTTGCCAAGTTTCTGTTACACCTTTTGAGGTACCACACTTGGAATAATTTGCTACCGATTTTCCTATGCATCAAATAAAGTACATTGCAAAATGGTCAGCAACTTCTACTGAAATAATTCTTAGCTTTAGGCTTCCAGAATAAGCACCTTTGTAGAGACTGGGAAGTAGACTTTAGAACTATAGAGAACTATATTGTTTAACTCTTATGCATGTATTTTCTGAAAATTTTCCAGACTAAAATGAAATACACTCTTTCTTTCTCCTGAGCTCTTGAAAAAATCTTTGTATACCAAATTCCATCTCTATATATTTTTCTTTTGACAAGAAAAACAGAGAAGAAAGTGAAACACCTTGAAAACCGTAGATTAAGAAAAATATGGTTTGTTTTGGTTTGTTGTAAGGTATACATGTATTTGTATGTATTCTGTTAAAAAATTCTAGGTGAAATTGGAGACCATATTGTTGAATTTGAATTTTTTTAAAAATATATTAAATATATAGTTTGCTTTTTAAAAGATAGGGAAATATGGCCAAGAAACCTGTGGTGCTATGGTGGATGGTAGACTGGTGGAGGATTAAAATGTGCACTTCCTGCATAATATTCATAATAGACACAACAAAGTAAAATGTACCAGTGATCTTCTAAAAAGCTAAGCAAACAGAGGTCTTCATGACTTGTCATCATTAAAAACCCAGTGGCACTCCTCATAAGATTAACCAAGGTGAGCTTTGGAAAAAATCCAACTTAGGTAGTTGCAATCTGTTCACATAAATTATTCCTGCACTCTCATGTTTTGTATTTTGTCGTTATTGTTTTTTTGTAGGTTGATTTTTCAAGATTTTTTTCTGCATTGTTTAAATGGTCACCATTCCATTCTTTGTATAGAGTACCTCATGGATTAATACTTTTTGGAAAGCTTTCCATCTAAACATATTTTAGAAACGTAATGTATTTCTCTTTATGTGAGAAATGAATGAGGTATAATATCCGTCAACTAGAAGAAAAGACAATGAGTGAGGTCATTCAATTAGGCTACAATTTTATTAACTTCTCTGGGAATTTCACATCAATAAATCATACAGCCCAGACAGTTATTTCTCTGTTAATAATTTGACTTGGTGAGGGTTGCTATCAGCTTTTGTCAACATCCTACTGCCATCCTACTCTTACAAAGGTTAAAGACAAATTTATTCTTTTCTTTACTGTCTTTGTTTCTGATATCTACTTGTTATGAATGGATGATATGGGTTTAAATAAGTCCCTGCCTTTTGCCCAGGCCTCTGGCAGCAGGCAGTCACGTTATTGAGGTGGCCAGCACCCCAAACCCACTCTCATTTGTAAGTTCTTTAATAATGTCTGATTCAGTCTATTACAGTATGAATTATTTTTTAATAGACACAAAACTAACAGACATAAGACTTAGAACAGACTATTACTACACAGGAATAAGACAAAAGGGAATACTAGTATTATAGACATGGGGTTAAAGGAACCATTAAACTTACAGCTAGCTAAGAAATAGTATAACTTAGGATCCAATGTTTCTTACCTTATGTTAATTACTGAAGGGGCACACATCTAAATCCTTTCCCTCAATTTCCGGAAAAGTAACCACAAATTTGCATCCAGGCTTTGGGGAGAAATCATCTCGCACCTTCCCAGGGAGTGTGCAAGAGACTTCTGCCTCTGTGATAAACTGTAGTACTTTTATAGTGTAAAACCAGGCCTTTTGGTCACCTATGGTTTTTTTTATCTCTTCCCACATCTGTTAAGCTGGCAGACCTTTTGACGTCAGGAGACGATACCTGCTGGGCCTTGCCTGCCTGGGTTATCCCTCTTATCTGCATCGGCCACCTGTGGTGGGGAGAGGGGTGATGTGCCCTGCCACACTACTCATTGACTTTCATTCCTGCTTTTTATTAAGTGTTTTTTTCCCCCCAAGCCCATCAGGAAAGTAAATTGTGTTAGAGAAATGGGCATGTTCTGCCCACTTTTCAGCCTCTACAGAGAATATGTATCACTGGCTAACAACTGAACCCCCCTCAGCTTTTACAACCTCAAGGAGTAGAATTCCTCCTAGCATCCAACAAGTCTGCTGGTAAAATTGGGTCATGCTCTGATTCCAGTAATCTATCAGCAAGTTTGAATCTCCTGGCTAGTAGTTTGTCCTTCCACTTTTAAGTGCATCCAAGTTAGGTAATAGACTTGAACCCTGAGAGTTAACCTCTTTGTCTGTTGTGAAACTGTCTGTCACATGTCTTATTAATATGAAACTATTTGGAAAGGAACTTAAAAGGCCAGAGTGTTTTCTTTTCTTAATCAGTGGCATTTTTGTAAGTATGCTACATTTTGATCTAGTTGTGTGCCATGGAATTATAAAGGATTTGCAACTACACCAGTAAGTTAATCTTCCTGGAATCACAAATATGTATTTTATAGTATGACCCACTCTAATAAGAATTCAAATAGGAGCTGTGGTTCTCACCTTTCTTTTGTGTTCACTTTTACTTAATAATTGTGTACCTAGTGTTCATTTTAATTAACAATTTTGTATCTATATGGATTTCACAGCAGAAAATGCGTAAAGTTTAGGTAAATCTAAAGAGTCCAGTGGGAAAGAGCTGGCTTAAACACCTTTCTTTCTTGTAAACCACTAGTAATACGATGTCCTTTTAAAAAAATGCTTTGAAAAGACGGCAAAGAGATTACTTTCTGTATATGCAAGTTAATAAATCAAGGGTCTCAGGGAAAAGGAAAAACCCTTAAATACTGTTAGACTTCGGATGTAAGGTACAAATATATTAGATCAGCACATGCAAGAGTGAATGGATGACTCACAGTCAGGAGTACCTTTAGGTTTACCCAGCTGATATGAGGAACTTTTTTATATCATCTTTCAGTGGGGGATAACTAACTCCTTTCTCTCTGAACCACAGAGACCAGTTTTCCTTCATTGCACTCCCACTAAAATACTGGTATCCTCTGTATATTGTGCAAGAGCTGGAGAAGAGACCTTCTAGTAGGTATTCAAACCCAAACTCGTGATGGTGTAAGTTCATCAGGTTATTCCTTCTGACTAGATTGAAGCACTTACTCCCAAAACAGCAACCATCATGCTTATTGCTATAAGCATGTATATAAAAAACAGAGATGCAATGATAGGAGAGCTGCTTACTAAGCCAATAATTTCAAATACCCAGGCTGCTGGCATTATTCCTTTGACTACACATTTTGTATTTCATAAAATGTTTAGTTTCCTAAGAAAATTAGATATGAGTATTCCTAATATTTGTCTGTCTACTTACCATGTCCTATGACACTTTTAATGTGTTGCTTAATTTCAGTCATATATGATGAAGGGATTCAAAGTTTAAAAATGTCAGATTCCTACATGCTTCACTAAAAGACAGATACGGGAATCTGATCTTATTAGCACTGTTTTGAGGAAAAGTATGTTTTGCTTTTATGAGACATAGAAGAAGTGTCCTGGTTCTGGCCAAGGCAAGATTAATTTTTGCAGTAGGCAGAAGGGGACATGGCTAAGACCCAGAGGCTGTTCTATACCACCTCACGTCATTTTTTGAGGGTGGCAGAAGGGGTCCCTTCCAGGTCAAGTAATGTGGTGGCAGTTCACATATTGTCAGGCTCCACATGGTGAACAATCAGGCATGAAACATTCACCTCTTTCTTGCACGCTTTGTTATCAGTACTGTTGCTGTTACAGTTCATTTTCTTATTTCGTTGCTGTTTCCAGTAAAATATTCTTATCTCAACCCACAATCTCTACTTTTTGTGCCTTCAATCCTCCTCTCTAGCCCACTGCAGAAGGAAGAGCTAGAGGGAAGAGGTGGTGAGCAAACGGCACATGGTTTAGAGGGTTTCAGTGGGAACACTAAACTGGGGAACACCATTCCTAAACCACAAGGATCCGCAAAGCACCTCATGACAGTTGTTTGTGAGACAATTCGTTAGAAAATAACAATTTAAAAAATTGATTTTGCTCCTCCCACAACAGCTTCTTCTTTTTTTTTTTAAATAATAATTACTCCCTTGTATGTTTCTTAATCTCTACTTTGTAGACCTGATTCAGTGAGAGTCTTCTATCTGGTATAAACATTGTATATTTGCATCTCTGAAGCAAGTCTATAGCTCATAAGTAAGCAGTAACACTATTGCGTGGTGTTTCTTTTAGAATACAGGTGCCTTGCAAAAAGTTGTTTAACAAGATCTCATTTTGCCAATTGTACATATATGATTATCTAAGCAAATCCATACTGGTTATTCAATTATTTTTTCCAAAATAAATGCCGTTATGTTGTGCATTACGGTAGGACTCCCAAATGTTTCAGCAAAGATAGCATTGGGTACCTGCCATGTCAGAAAGAATATCATAAATACTTACTCTTAACGTTTTAATGTTTTTCACTTTTCTTATATCAGAAAGGACAGGTCCATCATAAAACATTTGAGGATCGTAGTATAAAGTATATTAATGATGCTGTAAATCATACCCATATTAACAAACACAGCTCTTGTTATAGGCAGCTGAATAACCATAAGATAAAAGGAGAACAGAACAGGGGTCCTAAGAGCTAATTAACTAAAGCCATGGAAAATAAAATGAGGTCACTTATAGCACAGTCACTGTTTGCACATGGGTATTGTAAGTGAAATCCGGTTATGGAAGTATTCATGTTTCTTGCAATCATGCATACTCAAAGAATTCAGGACTGAGATTATTGTAGTAGGTTTTTTCCTTCTAAATTAATGGTACTAAATATGTTGATTTTTACAATATACTTTTACAAATAGTCTCTGATTTATCCTCCATGAAGTTTTATAAAAGAGATTTTTAAAGAATCCCTTGAAGAAGCTCAATGTCCTTATTTTCCTCCAAAAGATGTGGGTACTAGATGATACCAAATTTATATAGTTTAAAGAACTGGGAGGCTTTGGGAACATTCCTGGACCAAAAGTTATATAGATTAGGTAATATGACAGAGAACAGTTTTTTCATATGATTTCATACTGTGCCAATTTGTGTCATTTCATGCAAGAAAGTTGTATCTGTGTTAGCAAATAATGTATCGCTCAGGCTTTTCATTTCAATTGTACTTTACTGTGTGTTTTCTCTACAGAAATCTATTCTAATAAATTCAAAAAGTGAAATATTTCCACTTAATACTTCCTAAAATTTATGAGGAATTCTTCCAGATTATATAATTTTAAATGACACACATCCAATACTGGAAAAAAAATAGAAGATTTAACAAAGAAAATGCTGTTCTTCTAAAAAGTCCTTCATTTTTGCTTTTCATGAACCTAATAATTTCCAGCATATCTTAAATTTTCCTTTTGTCCTATCATACAAACAAAAGAGAAACTGAGGAGTCAAAATAATGGTCATCAACTTTATGTCACCCATGCTACCCTCTTTAACTATTTTAAAGCAATGATATATGTTTTTATATCCTTCCAGGTCATGTCCTGATCTCAGTTATAATTATTTCAAAGAGAACAGATTTACAGTCACTCAGTATTTTTTCAATGAAAAGAAAAGTGTGAAGAGAATGAATGGGGCTAATTTTTAAAAAGAAATTTGCTCTTTATATTAGTTTAATTACGTGTTGGGGTTCTGGTTCTCTTCAGTGCCATTTTAAAATTTTGGTATTTTGGTAAGAGGTCATTTTCTGTGGGTAAGTCGCCCATGATAATTAGAATTATAGCTGTGTTATTTTCAAGGACATAGTTTACATTTTTAGTGAAATGCTGTAAAGATTCTGTCACAAGAACTCACTTGGGATTCTGTAATATGGCAAGAGGGTAGAGAAATTCTAAGGGTTTTCTGAAACTCAGTAAATATTTACTTTTTTTTTCTGAGTCTATTTTGTGCAAAGTTTCGCTTGCTGAAAACAGGGAAAGGAACAAAATATTAAGATCAGAATTCTGTTAATTGTTTATGATTAATTTAACATGTGACTGCAGTGTATGCAAGCCAGATTTTTCTCACATTTAAGTCATTTTTAACTTAATGGATCCCACTGATATGAACAGGATTAATTTTTATTTATAGCTACGTAACAGCACCTGACTTTCCCCAGCCTTATTAAGGGCATTATGATAACTATTATGAAATATTGTCACTCATCTTGGCTGGGGCAAAAAACGTACTGTTGAAGACAAACCATGTAAAATCCATTCTCACATCTGTTAGAACTATCTTCTGTTCTCTCGAACCATATCCCTTTCCAGGTTAAATTTGGGCATTATGAAACATTTCTTCATGGAAACAGTTGTCAAGCATTGGAACAAGCTGCCCAGGGACGTGGTTAATACCACCACCCTGGAGGTATTTAAAAAAACTGTAGATGTGTTCAGGGACATGGCTTAGTGGGACTTTGGAATGGTAGAATGGTTGGACTCTCCACTCTTAGAAGTCTTTTCCAACTCAATGGTGCTATGACTTTACAAATTTTTGAAAATGTAGCTTAGGCAATGGCAGGTTTTGATTCAGTTGGACCACTGCATGATTATTTCTCAAGGGCACTATTGTCCCATTATATGGCAAAACCTTCTTTTCCTAAAATACTTAAGTATCACAAAGTGGCAAAGGATACCTTGGAAGGTTTAGTGAAGAAGTCCCCATTTCATATGAGATCTCACATCCTTTTCTGTGAAACAGTTTTCTTGAGCCTCATAATTTTGTTTTATTTTAGTCAGCAGTGCTCTACAAAAATGAATCCAGCCAATTCTTTTCTATGCTTGCAAAATGTGTCTGAAACTGAGAAATAAACACTTTTAAAATTTTCAGAACTTAGATCAAAAGTCTAACCTCAGTAAAGCTTATAAAAGTAAATGTATTTAGCAAAGAACCATAGAACTGTGAAATGATTTGGGTGGGAAAGACCTCAAAAATAATTTAGTTTCAACTCTCTCACCAAGGGCAGGGGTGTTACCCACTGGATCAGGTTGTTCAGGATTCCATCCAACCTTACCTTGAAGACTTACAGGAATGGGGCATCCACAGCATCTCTAGGCAACATGTTCCTGTGCCTCACTGTCCTCTGAATAAAGAATTTCTTCCTGACATCCAATCTAAATCTTTCTTCTTCTAGTTTAAAACCATTCCTCCTTGTCTTACACCTATGGGCCTATTTAAAAGCCCCCTTTAATTACTGGAACGCTGCAATAGGGTATCCCCAAAGCCTTCTCTTCTCCAGGCTGAACAACTCCAGCTCTCTCAGCCTATTTTCATATAAAAAGTCCTTCAGCCCACTGACCATCTTCATGGGCGTCATCTGGACTCCCTCCAGCAAGTCCACAATATTCTTATGTTGGGAGCCTCAGAGCTCCATGCCGTACTCCAGGTGGGAACTTATGACAGAGAGGGAGAATCACCTTCCTCAGCTTGCTGGCCACACTTTTTTGATGCAGCCCAGGATATGGCTGGCCTTCCAGGCTGTGAGTGCACATTGCCTGCTCATTTGCAGCATTTCATCCCTGAGAACCCCCAAGTCCTTCTCCGCAAGGCTGCTCTAATGTGGTGTTCTCCTAGTCTATACTCTTTACAGGGATTGTCCAAACCTGGAGGCAGCACCTTGCACTTGGACTTGTTGAACTTCATGAAGCTCTCGTGGAAACACTTCTCAAGGTAGTTCAGGTCTCCTTGCATGTGTCCTAACATTTCTTCCATAAGGGCTTGCTCTACTCAGTTCTGATTAACAGCCAAAAGTATGATATAAATTTATGAAAAGGATGGCAAAGAGCAAGTATTTTCATAAACAGATGCATTATCTACATTGTAAGTTTGTTGTTTTTTCCTTTCACATTCCATTGACATTTTTCTAGATATTGTGCTTTGAACTACTTACCCTCTCCAATTTTTTTAATTCTATCTGCTAAATGTGATGCACGTTTGATTGGATTTTAATAGGATGGTAACTCCTTGTTTAGCACTAAGTTTAACAACAGTGTGATTTATTCTTGATAAAGTACGGGGTGCTGTATCCAGCTACTAAATAAGCACTACAACTCCATTTAAAACCTGGATGGCATTCATATCTAGAAAGGAGATGCATTTAAAGAAAAGTAGAGGATAGCTTTGTACAGGTATACAGTAAGGAAAAAGCAGGTATTGAAATGTTCAATAGGTCCTAATTAGAATTTTTTTTTTGGTAGAAAAATATGTTTTGTGTTATCTTTGCATGAATTCTGTATGGGAAATCAAGTTTTCAAAGTACTTTCAGGTCAACAGACACATGTTCTGAAAAAGAGTATCTATCAGCATTGAGAAACAGGTACTGTAGCATGAGTTTCAACTCAGTTGACAAAAAAAAAAAAAAGCCATTCTAAACATATGATTGATGGAAAGAACTTTTAAATGGTAGCAAAGAGACTAACAGTTATTTAGCCATCATTATATGTAATGTGATAGCTATGCCTAATACTTCTGAGATATCAATTGAAATGAAAACACATCTTTACCAAAACATCACAAAGGTGCAAAACCAGAAGCAGAACATGCAGCCAAAACCCACATGATATGTACACATACACACACACCCCCTACGCAAAGCCAACACAAAGCCACAAAGGAAATGTAAAAAACGAAAATAGGAGAGAAAGTTTACTACGGAATTGGAGATATAGACCAGACTCGCACTCCAAATCCCATGACAGACCTAAGCATGTAGTGGAAGTATCCTAAATCTCAGACCAAGCCCTACCCATCATGTGGTCTGTATTCCAGAGAGCAGAGCTCCCAAGTGCATTTGGTATCCTCTGATTGATTAAGCTGCTAAAAAGACATCGTGAGCAACCAGGGTTCTCTTCAGCACTTAATGAGGAAAATGTAAAAAATACATTCAAATTAATCCAAACTGTATTAATATTTATTTCTGGTTGCACTGGTGAGAAATCCATTTTTCGTAAAATACATTTTTATAGGGAGAAAACTTTAACAAGAGTGATTGATGTTGAGCATTTATAAAAAGAGCAAAGCAAATTAAATTCCCTTTGAGTCCAAACATTTCCTGGTGAAGATCATTCATTTTCAGCATATGAAATTGAAATTCAGTAGCTTCAGGTCACTTTGAAGAATGCCACAGTCAACAAACTGCATGTTATCTGAAATATGCAGTTTGTATTAATTTTTTTGTTTGCACTAGAACAAGGAAGTGTACTTAGCTGGTTCACTTGTGCTATAGTCTGACTGCAGAGCTAATTGCAGTACTCAGCGAGATGACTATTGCAGTGTGTAAGACTTCGAGGAAGTGGAACGGCACCAAACAAAAACTATTGACTTACTTCATAGCCTCCTATATTCTAATCACTGTGTAATGTAGAAGTGTTTCCAGACTGAAACACTTTTTAAAATCTGAAAATTACTAATTCAGAACTGAAAGAAAGCACAACTGTAGTGAATTAGACAAATAAAAAGAATGACAATTTTGTCAAAAAACCTCTAAAAATCTGGGGGCTGTATTTTGTTTCTAAACAGTGGGTATAGAATTTTCTAAGAAACTGAACAACTTGATTATTTTGATTTTAATTGGACCAAAATCTAATATCAAAAGTATAGTATTCTCAGACAGCCTACTGTGGTCTACAGCAATTATGAATGAGATTCTTCGTGCAAGACATATTTATGCATAATAATATTTGGCTGCAATTTTCAAAAGTACCCAAGGACACTGGAGAACTGATGTCTGCAAGCACACTTGAGCTTGTTATTTTATAATTTTGGAGAAAAAAAAATTCTTTATACCTTCAGGAATATAGGAACATAGATTTGGTGAAGTCTTTGCCATCAAGTGTAACATGCCAAGTCTGTGTTTTGGTCAAATAAATAAAATATAAGCAAAGCCTGTCAATCCCATTTCAATCATGCCCTTGTTTATATTATCACTTGTATTAGCATTGAGAACATTCCAATTTTTCATGTATACAGAGCTTATATCATATCTTTTGAAAAATATGTCTGCACCATTATAAGCATTACTATTATCCAATTCACATTTTCCTGTTCAGGATAGTAATATGAAATACCATCAAACCTTGGTTATTAGCTGTTCGTTGAATTTAAATAGGTTTTCAATTGTAATTTTATATGAGATTAAAACCACCTTTTTATTACTTTTCACTATCCTGTGTCAATAACCCAGTAGTTAAAGTTCAAGACATTTCAGCATGGACCATGAGCTTACATTAAGCTTGTGCTTTGATATTACGCTGAACTGCTGTCTTGAAGAGGTACCTTGCATTCATGGAAACTGTTCCTAGAAATCTTCTGTCTACTCCTGATATCTTTTGAAACACCTAGTGTGAAATACATATTCTTTGGATCTTTTCCCGTAGATAACTTTGTTCCTCTCAAATAAGATCTGGGTAGTGCTTTCAGTGTAAATTACCAAGATTTATGAATCTGAAGGGGCTTAACTATTTCTCTGGATTTGAAAGCAAATGCTTTACGTATTTCTTAATAAAGGAAGAATCTAGACAGGAATGTTGGAGATTGCTGAACAGTCTTCCATTCATTTTACAAATCTGTCTGATAAGAATTTGTGATTAAAATTATATACTAGACAGCTCTTAAAATGTTTTCCTTCATTTCTGAGACCACAATTGCATGGAGATCTCAACTATTGCATCAAGATTAGTAATACTACTGTAGTTGGAAAGACACTAAATGCTGATTAAGACAAAAAAAAAGGAGCTTTGTCTCAGATAGGAACTGCATGTTATTAGCAACATTTGAAAGACACATAAACTTTGCTGAAACACAGTAAAGAACCCACTCTTTATAGCATATTTTCTTTCAGCAACATGGTTAATGAATTGTTAGAAAGAAAGAAAGTTGTCCTCTTTCCACTGCCTGTGCTGGCTGAAATTTGTTTCTTTGGCACAAAGATTACACAGCTAGTCATTACATGGACCAAGAGAACAGAACTTGGCAAAATCAAAATTCACTATTTAGTCTCCACGTACTGCTTTGATTAAAGGCTGTAGCCTTCAGTGCCATCTGGAGAGGATGTGAGGGCTATATTCCCTGTTCTCAAACTGCATAGTAAATTGTGAATGTAGATCCTAGTCCCAGCCTCTGAAAGTGAGATCAGCTGTATTACTTCAGACAGCAAGGCCAGATCATTCTATTCCTAATCTGAGGCTGTGTTATAAAAAGTCCTCTTTTTCAGACCACATGAGGGCCAATATTTACTCACTCTGAATGGATTAACCTCCTAATGTCCTGGTAATTGTTACCACAGTGTCATTTTTTTACCACTGATTCTTTAAAATAATTGTAGCAATTTGTTTTATAATCATATAATCATAGACTGGTTTGGTTCCTAATATAAATCTACCACCTTCTGTTTAAAACTATTACCCCTGGTCTTATCACTACAGGCCCTTGTAAAATGTCCCTCTCCACCTTTCTTTCAAGTCCCCTTTAGGTACTGGAATGTGCTATGAGATCTCCACAGAGACTTCCTTTTCCAGGCTCCCAGTTTGTCTTCAAAGGAGAGGTACTTCAGCCCTCTGACCATCTTTGTGGGCCTCCTTGCACCTGGCCTTATAGAACTCTCATGGGCCTATCTCTCAAGCCTGTTAAGGTCCCTCTGGATGGCATCCCTGCATATCAATGACTCCACACATCTTGATGTCACTGACAAACTTGCTGAGGATGCACTCAAACCCACTGTTCATGTCAACAACAAAGATGTTAAACCAAACCACTTCCAATACCAGCTCCTGAGGAATGCCATCTGTCACTTGTCTCCACTCGAACATCAAGCTGTTGACTGCAAATCCAGCCAACTGCTTCCTATGGTCCCCCAATTGAACCATATGTCAAATCCCTGTCTCTCCAATGTAAAGACAAGTATGTCTTGTGGGACAGCGTCGAATGCTCGGCATCAGTCCAAAAAGATGGCTCAGTTGCTCCTCCCTATTTACCAGCAGCGTACCCCCATTGCACCAGACTACTATATTTTCAGATAGAATTTGTCCTTAGTGAAGTTATGTTGACTGTAGCTAATCATCTCCTTATTTTCTATGTCTTAGCGTAGTTTCCAGGAGGATCTGACCCGTGGTCTTAATGGGCACAGAGATGACACTGACTGACCTGTAATTTCCTGGGTCTTTCTTTTTCCTCTTTTTAAAAACGAGGGTTATAATTCTCTTTTACTCAGTCAGTGGACCTTCACCAGACTGCCATAACTTCTCAAATATGATAGATAAGTGCTTAGCCTCTGCATTCACCACTTTTTCGGGAACCCACTGCAGTTTAAAATTTTGCATAGTATGAATAATATTTATTTGAAATCAAACTACACCAAATAATAATGGTGTTGTTTTTTACTTTGAGGTTAGGTGAAAACTGAATATGTAAAAATAAAAATCAGAACTAACGTCTAAGAATTTTCTAAGTTAATTGCACAAAATAAATATGCCACATGTCAAAAAATCCCCTTTCTTTGTCTGCCTTATGTCTTTCTCGCATATTCTTCACTTCTCAAAATGAACAAACTTTGCTTTCTTCTCTTGATCCCAGCAGGCATATCTGAATTATAAAGATATATATAGGTATACAGGTTCATAGATACATAGATAGGCAGGCATAATGGTAAGTAGATAGGTAGATTGGTAGATAGATACTAGATAGATAGATAGATAGATAGATAGATAGATAGATGATAGATTAAATATTTTATATATATAACATGTATGAAAT
Organism: Falcunculus frontatus; assembly: GCA_013398115.1. NCBI lineage: Eukaryota > Metazoa > Chordata > Aves > Passeriformes > Falcunculus > Falcunculus frontatus. The sequence continues at coordinate 32,206 of VZRV01006380.1, read as the reverse complement.
AGATTAGTCAATCTACATACCTACCTAGGTATTGGTAAAATATATTTACACACACACGTTATGTCTTAAATTGTTTTTAGGTGACAAATAGGAAATTAAAGTAGATTATTCAAATAGTGTTTTCATACAACAAAAATCGGTTTAGAAAGACTATTTCGAAGAAGATTTCTGGGCATAAATATTAGAACCTTCATAAAAATGGGCAAAGTAGTTTTTCTCAAATGATTACCTGGACTATATATTTTTTTAACACAGTTTTTCAGAGATCACTAAATGGAAAAATACCAGAGGAAAAAAAAAAAATTCCTCCCCAGAAATTACCCCACACCCACAACTCAAAGCAAACCCTGTTCTTTTTTTTTGTCACTCATCAAGGCACTGGAAATAGAGAAATAACTTCCTGATTTCTGCAATATGTAAAATTATGAGGTCACATAAAGTAGTGTTTTTATTGATGGCAGTGACCTATTGTAGATCTGCCCTATGTAGCGTCATGAAAATACTAGCTTTGTCGCTACAGTTAGTACTGAATTGTCATCTTATTCCCCTTTGAAACAGAAGACGGAAAGATAAATCTCTTCATACATCCTAATCTGACCCGTGTAGAGAGAAATAGCAGCAACACATACACATGGCTTCTCAGCTTAAACAAAAGCCAGCTATGAGTATTGTCTCTGCTTAAAATTGGTAGTGAGGAGGATTCATATTGGATTGAAAGACACGGTCTCCAGAAGGGAAGCATCCCGAGTTCATGAAATATCAAGGCCTCTCCTTACCGCTGTTCTTTGTTTTCAGTTTTTCCAACATTCATGCAGGAGAGGAAGAGTACCCATATACAGAACCATAAAATACCTGGGAGAACACAAGTACATCTTTTCTGTAAACAAGCAAAGATAGGAAAAGTGTGTGTATTAGTTAGAGACAGTTCCACATCAGAATAATGAGACGTATTCTATGAGACTTTGCAGGAACTTAGCTATAACTGTTACTATACAGTATTTCTATTTGGTGACCTAGAGAATTAAATGAGGCATATGCTTACCGCATTTACTTGAACTTCAGAAAATTTGCAAAAAACTTGCAAAAAATTAAAATTATATTGGTAAAAAAGGGAAAGGGAAAGGGAGAGGGAGAGGAGAAGGGAAGGGAAAGGGAAAGGGAAAGGGAAAGGGAAAGGG
>VZRV01006380.1:0-25944 GCA_013398115.1 Falcunculus frontatus | reverse complement strand
TTTTTTTTTTTTGGGGGGGGGGGGGTGCGGCATAAGAGATACATTAATAGACATTAGGACTCAAATCCAGCTTTCAGTTATGTCTAGGGAGTATCAAAGACAAAAATCTTGGCAAGACTTCGAAAATGGACAACAGGACAATTATTGTTCCACTGACAAACAGAAACATCTAAAACAAGAATAACATTATTTCTTCACATTAGTAGCTCCTAAATATCCCTGCATAGATACGTTCTTAAGAAGGTGTCCTAGGTTGCAATGTAAGATGTAACCAAAAGCATGTATTCTATCAGCATCTCCATAAGCTGTTAAAACAGGTGGGGCAGTGTTCGTTATCTGCTACCATGACTCACCCTTGATAACTCCCTCTGTGAGCTATCTCCTGTTGATGGGCCCATCAATGCCGTGCCCCGTGACTCACCATCCCACTGTGAGAGGCTCCGCCCAGGAGGAGGAGCTGAGCATTCCCATCTGTATATAATCAGAGGTTTGGAACAGCACAGCAGTCCTTACCTACGGGACTCCCAGAGGATAAGGGCTATGCCACTGGACCTTCAGGTGAAGACCAGATTCTTTTCTGCAGGATCACTGCTTCAACAGGACCACTTCATCCAGACTGCTACCAACACCCTGACTGACACGGGGCCAGGTTGTATCTGACTTTGTCAGTGCTTTTCCTTGTATTATTTCACTTAATTTTTCCTATTAGATTTTAATCCTGACTTGTGACCTCCCACTGGTTTGTTTTCAAACCAATACAGAAGGGTCATTGTCTTGTGCACATTCCACCAAACTCTGAGAAGTCAGCACAAAAGAGAGGAATCTCCTCTTAATGAGTTAAACAGTCAATTCCACAGTTACTGCACTTGGGGAAGAAAGGGTGAATATAGTGTGACATATCCAAAAAGTTATTTGTGAAATAAATGTATTGTATAACACATTTCAAATGAGAATTATAGTGTCCTTAATGTGGCTGCTCTTCATCACAGTTGTTCACAGAATTAGTGTCCAGGCACATTCAGTATTCCAAATGCAGCCCTCAAAAGGAATACATCCCAGGTTGTATCTTGCGTATAGTAAAAGCTAAGGCTGAAAGTCAGGATCAGAGACAATGGAGAGATCAATGAAAATAATGTGAAACACAAGAAGTCGAGAGTTGATCAATAATAGTTATATATGTTCTATACCTTACCATCTAATGTCCCTTACTTAAAAGAAAATTTCAGAAACTAAGAACATTTTTAGGTGAAAAAGGGAAGTAAAATTTCATACCCAGTTCCTTTCTTTTTTGAAGGAAGTCTAGTGGGAGGGAATAAACTCCAAAATTCATCTGTTTTTGCTTGCACAAAGGAGAAAAAAAAAATCCTCCAAAATCAGAAATCTTCCTTATGGATGTCAGTGTACAGAGACACAAAACTTTTATTAAGCATGATTAATAAGCTTATCTGCAAATTAATAAAAGATCCAAATGGGGCCTCAGTGTTTAAAGTTGTGAAGCTTCTCTTTTAATTTTATCAGCTACAGTGATCTGTCACAATATTCTATCCCAAATTATTTGTCTTAGGAAGAGAAAGGAAAAATAGTAAAAAAGCAAGACATGAAGGGAATAAAAAAAAAAAAAAGAAAGAAAAAGGAAGAAGCAATGAAAGAAATAAGAGAGAAAGAAAAGAGGAAGGAGAAAATTCTGATTCTGCAGCAACAAATTATGTACTCTTCATTGTTCTCACCTAGCTGCCTGGTGTTCAAGTACCTTGTCATATACCAGACAGAGCATAAAATTATTTCATTTTTTTGTCATTTAATTGGCCAAAGCCACAACATCTGTCACTTTCCATGCGAATCAAATTTCTACCTCAAAACTTGTATCAGAACATTGGCACCTTCATAGTAGTAGTACCATTATCTCTCTTTTTTAATCTACTTGGCTTCCTCCCCCACACCTTTGCTTTTTCCTTTTATTGGATCTGTCACAGAAACTTGTCTGGCTATTGATTCTGTAGAGTATGCCTGTTCAGTATTGCAAGGTCACTCATAATTGCATCTAGATTGTTTTCTTTTTTTCTCCCTCCTCCCCCTTTTTTTCCCCAGTCCCTCCTTCTTTCTCTAAGGAAGACAACTGTTCTGAAAAATAGCCAGTATGGCATACTATGAACTGGAATTTTACCAGTAATAAAATGAATTGTGATAATTGAAGGAAAAAATGTGGAAAGAGAAATTAAACTTACTCTGGGGTGGTATCTTTGTTACAAATGGGACACTACAAAAAGAGGAACACAGAAAGGTAATGCCTTTCAAACACACATACTGACTAGGTCTGTAGTAAAATAAAAGCTAAGGCAGACAGAGTTTTAAAGCATCAAGGGCCTAAAATTTTCTCCCTTTGGGATTTTGTAATGTCAGTGTTTTGTACTTCTCTTTCAGCTACCGACAGGGATGGCATTTGCAGCTTCATGCCCTCTAGTCACATTCACACCTAAATGACAAAGTCAGACTTTATACTTTTCTTCATCTCCTCTTCACAGTCCACAGTAACCTTACCACAGATCTGCAAAGAAGAAGGGACATTTTCTTCCTTCTGCCCTCCAGTTATGTCTTGAGTGAGACATGCAGACATACTTAATCCCAATAGAACCAGCCAGTTCTTTTGCCTTTACCTTATTTATATTTTAAGTATTAGAGGAGAAATTCCAGTGGCCTCCATAATCTTAGTGCAGTATATAAGGGCATCACTGTCAAGAGGGTATACATCGCCAGTAATCCAATGACTCCCAGGGCAAAGAGAAAATGGTTCCTAGGTGCTTTATGTGATCACACCAATTCTGTCTCCTGCGGGTACAGGAGCAACAGAAGTGAAACTTTTTTTGTACCTAATATTTATCTTCCACATGGCAGTAAAATTTATTAAGAGCTCTACATTGAATTCTAGAAACATTCACCAGAGAGCTAATAAAATCCATATAGAGTTAAACCAAGAGATTAGTTACAGAGTAAATGTGAATCCACATTTCTGGTACAGTAGCAGTTGGACTCAAGGAACTTAGAGGACTTTTTCAAGTTTGATGATTCTATGACTTTATGATACACCTTTAGTTTCTTTATTTTATTCTCCAGATCAGAAGTCCTTTGCACCCAAACCCACTGTGTCCTGGTTTCAGCTGGAATAGAGATAATTTTCTTCTTAGTACTTGGCACAGTGCTGCATTTTGGATTTAATATGAAAATAACGTTGAAAATACTCTGATGTTTTAGCAGCTGCTAGGGAGTGCTTAGTCTAAGTCAAGGCTTTTCAGTTTCCCATGTTCTGCCACCAAGGAAGTGCAAAGGAAGCCATGAGGGAGCATGGCTGGACCAGTGACCTGAAGTGGCCAAAGAAGTATTCCAGAGAGTTGAATGTCATGCTCAGTAGATAAACTGGGGGGAATTGTCTCAGTCACCAATCACCACTTGACAGGCTGGGGAGTCATAGGTCCTGAGCAACTGTATTGTACATCATGTGCTTATCTTGTGGTTTGTTCCTCTCCTTTTCCCTCTCTCTCCTTTTCATTACAACAACAATAATAAAAATAGTAATAGCTATTATTATATAATTTTACTTTATTTCAATTATTAAAGTGTTCTCATCTCAAACTAAAAGTTTTACCTTTTTCTGATGCTCCTTATTCCACTGCAGAGGGGTGTGGAGGGAGTGAGGGAGCAGCTGCATCATACAGTTTTTGGTTGGGGCTAACACACCATCAAGTTATTCCATCAAGGGTCATTTCCAGAAGAAATCTCCATAAAGTTAAAAAAGTAAAATGCATGCACTGGACACAGACTGTGTCTTCTCATTTAATTTTTATCTTGTACCAAGTCATTGCAAATACTGGGTCTTTAGAGAGTAACAGCCCAGTGAATAAAAGCCCATTCAATAAAAGTCCCTCAGATAAAGTCATTCTGGAGCAGATGTGTTAGCAAGGAAGAACAATTACCTGCCAGATTAGAATTAGTTTCTACTTTTCCAAAACAGTCTCTTCTTTTGGTAATTGGCTTGGCTGAGAAATCAAGAGGATAACAAATTCTTGTTCATATCTTTCCTAGTACAGCTTCCACTTTCCTATTCAAGGACTAAAATCTTGCTCTGACTTTGCAATACTACATGCTTATCATCTTACCTAGTAATTCTTACCATAAAACTATTTAGAACTAGATTTTCTTTCAACCATTCCTATGAAATCTGCAACTTCAAAATCAAACATAGGTGCAGATGACACACATTCAAGCAGTTGAAAACACACAGAATGATTTTGTTTATTGCCTACCAAACTCTCCCATCTTCCTTATTTTTGAAGAGGTCGTACAAAAGCCAGACTGAAATTTTATACTGAATATTTTTCTATCCAGGATTTTGTGAAGAGGGCAGTAAAATTTCACAGCCTAACTTCTGTAACTGAAATTACATTGAGTTCTTTACCTTAGTTTTCACTATGTAAAGATTGGGCTAAAGATCAGCCACTGTGAGACATCTTGATCTCATTGGTCATCAAACTAAGTTAAAAAATATAACTAAAATGAGGATCTATGTTATTTCAATATATTTTCACTTTGTTGTCCCTTTGGTGCAGAAAATATTTTGTAGTATATCAGCTAAGTGGAGAAGTAGTAAAAGGAAAGAATTAATAATGCAAGTAAAAAGATGTACAGCATGGGCATCTGGTTATTGTATAGTACTCTAAGATGTGAAAAAAACTGAAATAGTTTACTTTCTTCCAGCCTCTCTTGGCCTCCTGAATTATGAAGGCTTCCTGACCTCATACTCTTATTTTAATTTCATTTTTTTTGCCATCATGTTTTTCTAAGGGAGTTTCCATTGTACTACTGAATAGTGGTCAAGCATTTCAAGGATCCTAAAGCTAAATGCATTGTTGACAGCAGCTTGTTGCAATATCAGAAAAGGAAGGAATTCTTACTGAGTTTATGTTGGTAAGTCTTGGAGAAACAGGAATATTTTTGTACTGGTCTGCTAGTTCAGATCCAGTCCACTAAGAGCTGCCTACAGCCCTTAGTATCAGATGACCTGTTGCATGGTGTAAAAATTCACTTTGCAATAATGTGGCCTGGCATGGGGGTTGGGGGCAGGGAGAAATCATTTTGTGGTAATATTGTGCACAGGGAATGTCAAAAAATTAGTTGGCACAAACCCCTTTATTTTTAACAGAAATCCTTAGGCAACCAAAACACTTTACTTTTGAAGCTACTTGTGATGATTATATTTAAATATTGATCATTATTTCGATCAGGCTAACAAAAGTGTAACTCCGGGAGCACCAGTACATAAGCGTCATTTTGGTCTTTCCAAACTGGTTTCTAATGAGGACAGAAATTGCAAAATAGTTTCTACTCATGGAGAATTTTATAGTGACTTTCTGTTATAACTTGCAAAATGACAAGCAGGTATTACTCCTCTAGTTCTATAATAAAGTGCGAACCTTTTGGGAAGAAATCCATTCTTGATTTAAAATTAACAACTTTGAAGGTTGTCACACAGCTCCTAGGGACTGAATAGACCTATGCCAATTTTCAAGCAGGTAAGAAAGTCCAGCTTTTAGAATATAATGTACCTTATTAAGAAAAGAAACATGAGGAGCCTACACACAAACCGTTAACTTTAAATGCCCCTTTAGAGTCTGGTCTTGCCAGATTTTTCACTTTTACTACAAGGGGTCTTTCTAAATGTAACTCATGTCAAGTTCCAGTGAAATCTTTTGCCTGGATAAATTCCTTACTAGATTTTGTTTGTTTAGAAAACTCTAACATTTCATGATAAAGATATGATTATTTTTCAGTTCACACAGAGAAGAAATTTGGTAAAATTCTTCTTCAAGTTCTAAGAGTAAGTTATTTTCCCTAGATTTTACTTTTATTTTTTTCTCTCTTTTTTTTTCTTTGTCTTTTTGTCTTTTTCTTCTTTTCCTTTTTTTTTTTCTTTTTCATTTTTCCTTTTTTTTTTTTTTTTCTTAAAAGTATAACATTTCCCCCGGGTTGTATCACTATTATGACCCTGGCCATGTTATAATACATAAAATAGCATATGATCATTTGATTAATCTGAGTGCATTGACACATAGGTTTGGATGGGGTTTTTGTTTGCTTTGGTTTTGATTGGAGATATTAAACATGTTAGAAATGAAGAAATTTTATTTTCTGACAGAGAAGTTGGAGTTATAAATCCTCACACGAAATGGTCACAGTTTGAAAATTTTGTATCTTAATTGTTAACCTCCTCAGGTCTGAAGAATCATACTTTACTATGGCAAAGCTAAATGGAAAAATTTCCTGCTATGGATAACAGAATTTGAACTACTATTTGCAACAAATGTCTTGAAAATAATTCCCATGTCATCTTTTTCCAACACCTGAATAGCTGCTATTCACAGCAGTGGAGTAAAAAAATGAGTCTCAGTACTCTCAAAAGTTAAACCAAGGGTCATAACCTTATAATATACATTTCACTGAGCTTTCTGGGTTTACAGCAGCCAGCGTAAAATTGCCTACCCAGTTTCTTATTACCTTCTTACCATCTTATAAATGAAAGTATTGTTAAGCTAAATATCTTATTAATTTAAAAACCATTGGAAGTATGATTCTGGCAACTAGAAAGATTACTCATGCAGAATCAGTTACTTAAACCTGTAACTGAAAACTTTAATGTTCATTAAAACTATGCAGATAGGACTAAAAGAGTCTAAGTTGAAAAACATTTTTATTTATACTTGAATATGCCAATTCAGCAGCTTTTTCTTGAAGTGTAAATATGAAGAACACAGGGTAAGGAAAGCAGTACTGCAAGAAACGGATAAAGAAAAAGTGTCTACTATATTGTGCTGGAATTGGAAAACAAATACCATATTAAGTTCAATCATTTGGCTAAATTGATAAGATTTGTATGAGGTTTGAATCTGCTGTTAACAGCTGTGACAATAACTAAAACAAAGAGTTGTTAAAAAAACCGTTTTCAAATAAAGAAAGAGACAATTTTTATTACCCAGTCTATCTGTCAAAGAGGGAATATTCCACATCACACTTAGTCTGCAATTATATTTAAAACTGTCATAAATAGAAATGATGGACTGTTAACAACTTCTGTCACTCATTATTTCACAGATCAAGAGGCAAAACACGTAATCTTCCCATATTTAATATAGTTTTGCAACTCTTTGATTATGACCATATTTTTGAAACATATTAATGACAATAACTATTGAAAAATCAGTTTTATTTATTAAGAGATATGTGGAAAAAAAGAGAGAACTGGATTTGCATGAACCTCAATGCAGTATTCTGCAAAACTTGCACTAATGAAGAACAGCATCTGGTTTTAAAAGACTAGGTAAAGACAGTAAATAACTTTTATTAACACAAACTAAAAAAAGTATACCCTGGTAGTTTTACCCTTGAACCCAGGAAAATTCTTACACTTTGTTGATGCCTTTTCTACTGACCTCTTCCTTTTTAATAATTTTTATTTGATCACAAAATAAAAACAGGTGGGAGGAAAGAGATATATGATCACATTTATAGTTTAAAATATCTTTATTTGAAGTGAAAAAAAAATGCAAATTAAAAATCCTGAAAAAGTCATTTAGTTATCTAATGATATGGATTTAAGAATGGACATCACAATATTTTCTGAAAAGTATGTTCAAAAATCCAGTCAAATCACATCAGGATCATTAGGTCATTGAAACTTTTCCATACTACTGAAAATCATGTTACTCTATGAAAAACCTTGCTTCATCTTTGCTGTTTTGAAGGGTCATATGCCAAAAATCAGAAATCCCACGAACACATGTGAATGATTTGGAAAAGACAGACTGTTCCTTGTTTTAGTTTCAATTCAGTGCGCTTATGTGTGTTTGAAACTGAGCTTCCAAACGAACCTTCAGTGGATTACCACATTAACAGCATATTTGGTACTAATAGTTTGTTCTTGTACCCAATCCATTACAACCATTATAGCAATGACTCCTTAACAATCATATTCTACATCAGTTAGTGGATGCCACCATATAACTAAAACCATCTTCTTCACTGATGTGGTCCTTGATGGTCTTAGATGTCAAGTATTGGACTGCCTCCAGCTGCAGGATGTCTAAAAGAGCCATTACTTTGGAAGGCAGCAGCAGGTGTCTTACCCTCTTGCTCCGCTATGTTTCCTCAGCGTTTTGTTGTATGTTGTTTTCTTAGAGAAGAACCACTTTTACCCCCCTGCTCCTCAGTGGCTACGTTTTTTTTAAAGACCTGGAATTAATCATCAGTGAATTTTTAATGGTCAACTGTATTAAAAATGTAACCATACCTTCAAGGTCTTTGCTATTATATTCCATTTAAACTATATATCATAGACTCATAGAGCCACAGGATGTTTTGGGTTGGGTTGGCAACACCCCTGTCATGAGCAGGAATCTCTTTCACTAGGTCAGGTTGCTCACAGCCTGTCCAACCTGGCCTTGACCACCTCCAGTGGTCAAGCATGCACAAATCTCTGACCACTAGTCCCATCTCACCCTCTTATAGTAAAAATTTCCATCTTAAAGGTCCAATCCAAGTAGCTTTTTGTCTGTCATTAAAGACCCTGGTGAAAAGTCTCTACATTATAAGCTCCCATTATGTATTGAAAGGCTGCAATAAGATCTCCCTGAAGCCTTCTCTTCTCAAGGCTGACCAGCCTCAGCTCTCACACCTCTTCTTCACAGCTGCAGTGTTCCAGCCCTCTGACCATTTTTGTTGCCCTCCTCCGGACCCACTATGACAGTACAACATCTTTCTTGTCCTGGAGACTCAGAGCTAGCTGCAGCGCTCTGGATGTGGTCTCATGAGAATGGAATAGAGGGGAAGAACCACATCCTCTGACCTCCTGGCCATGCTCCCTGCACCATTATCGTAGGGCACAGTTAAAACCATTGTAACTGTGGCCTGCTAAGAGCAGTTACAATTATCACTGTGCCACTGGCAAAAAATTAATTTAAATTGTTATTTACAATTTACTACATTATTGTGCCTATGATTGAGTTCAAAAGAGGTAGCAGTAAAGCCTGATTGACAAGGCTCTTACTTTTATGGGTGTAACTGGTCTTTTTTCTTTGTGAGTCACTGTGAGCAAGTACTCCAAATTCAGACACAGGGTGTATGTTTAGGACGCATATGACATATTGTTTCAGACAGCAAGCACTCTCATTATCCAGGGTAAGCAAATTAATGGGCTACATTTATTAATGTCTTGTAGCTGGTGTGATAACAGGAGCTGCATGTTTTTAATATGGCAAGCAGTGAAATAGGTGAGCACTTCCCAAACTCAGAAGTCTTTCCACTTCTTTCTGCACAACACTGAATCACCCTGTGGAGAAATGTAGACTAGGAAGAGGAAGAATTGATTGAGATGGATTACTAGGCAATGAGAACTAACAATAAACAAAAGGAGAAATGTTATGAGAACACCGTTCTAAGACTGTTTGCAGGACAGAAAGTAAAGTTAAGTTTAAAATTTAACACAGCAAGGTTAAAGGTGGAATTAGGAAAAGATGACACTATCAAAATGAAGCCCTAATTGGTTATGCAGAACAGAACTAGTAGGATCACGAAAGACAGATGTTTTCTCGGTTTTCTTGCTGTGGCACGGTATCTAAGAGAACTAACTACCTTCCAGTATAAGTATAGTATTCAGGTCTTTTTGGAAACTATGATTAATATTTGCATGAACTGAAGGCCTAATATAGCAAGCTAGGAGACTGTGTGATGTTTATATCCAAAGATTTTATAACAGGAAATGGAGGCAATATGGAAAAACTGCAAGCTATGAGATTAGCAAACGACATGGCAGTAAAATTAAACACTGGCAGGCAGTACATTCTGCCTCTGGTATTAGAAGTCCTTTGTTTTATTTCCAGGGCTGGCTGCTGGAATATGGAGAGATTTCAGGTGAGACTTTTATTCTGAATGAGATTTAAAAAAACGCAAAGGAAAAAGTTAAACATCTCTGTCAAATGCAATGGACAGATCTGCTTCCTGAAAACTAACCACAGAGAGATGATAGATGAGGCAAACAGGAATTTGTAGTGACATTCTTTCCTACAATCAGTTTTAAATGCTTCCTTCCTAACTCTACAGAGCTGGCTGATTAGGGAATATGGCTTGAAACTCACTTTTGACAGACATACGCAGATATGTAGGGGCACCAAAACAGACCTAGCAATCTTCAAACACTAGTTGTTTTCATTTTATGATGTAAAGCAAGCAATTGTTCAAGAAAATTATTTTAACAGTACGGTTAAACTACAGTTTACTTTCTATAATAAACAATCTTATACAAAAAAGAGCAGGGTAGTTCATTATTCTTGAAAGAAGGGATATCCAAGAGACAACAACTCATTTAAATGACAGTTTTCAGCCCTCATGCTGCACATTTTTCCCTTTTCCAACACTGAGTATTCTATTAATCTTCAGTGCTCATAAACTGTAGATGAGGGAGGCATAGACTGAAAAGGATGGATAATAAGCTCTAGGATAAGCCAAAATATGAGGTAAGGAGCTTTATTTGGTTGGCTTACAGGAGATGGAGGAAAACAGTTGATGTAAAATACAGTATAGCCTGAAACAGTTTATTTCAGAGATTATCACGCAAGTGACCTCTGTCTGTACTACTTTCAATGCAGTCTTCATCATACTTTTGGAAAAGAAAAGCCAGCTACCATGTGAAAACTCATTTACAAAATAAAGTGCAAAACGTTGTATATGTCCATTCTCCAATAATTCAATGCTTATTACATTAAGTGTTTTGGTACCATCACCAAATACAGAAAAATAAAACCTTAAAATTTTACTAATGAGATTTTTATGTTTTGCTGACTTAATTTGGGATGATCTTGTCCTCTTGAAACATTAATGTGGCCAAGAGCATATTCTTGGTTCCATGTATGCAGTTTGTTCTCTTTTGTTAAAACAAGATTCTTAGTGTAAGAATTGAACTTCTCTATCATATTAAAAAAAATACAGTGTTCAAAGAAACAATTTTCACTAGCAAATCAGACATACTCTTGGTTTAATACTACTCATGAAATGATGTCCTTCTATGTCTAATTCCTCAAATCATGAAGCAGCTTTAAAACTATTTAAAATCTCCTACATGGCCACTATAACTTTGTGGACCTTGCAGCCTTCCTGTTTCCCCCTTTGCAGAATGAGGCAATTTCCTGCAGGTATGTTGGGCAAAAAAATTAGAGATTAATCTCACACAGATTAAAAGCAAGCCCCAAAATGCTCTTCATTTCATAGATTAGAATAAAAAAAAATTATTCACAGACAGTTGAAACTGGAAACCAATAATTTAGATGAATTAGTCTGGATTTTCTAGTCACAGGTTTTCATCTGTTACTCCTTCTTGGCAACTGTAGATTATTAACATTATCTGCTGAGCATTGAGGGTTGCTGGTAACTGAAATGTGTTGTTAACCTGACTGTGGGTTGTACCAGTGCTTGGAGATAATGTGTTCTCAAAACAACACAGTATGAACACAGCAGGTACCAAGTAAAAGCAATAATAAGAAATTGAACAGGTCTTCAGTACTATGATTATTACTGTGGTCTAGTTTTCATTTGCCCTTTGGAAAGTCTGTTTCTTAACTATCCTTTGTTAGAAATACCCTCATATTTTCTCTCCTGGCAGCAGTATTCAAGAACTGGAGGAGAGAAGTATTCCAGCAATTTCCTGGTTTCAGGTGATTTTTAGTTCCAGTTAGTAGAATAAGAGAAAAAGAAAAACTCTTTTAAGCTACAGAAATATACCAGAAAATATATATCTAATTTGGTAATGTTATTATATCCTTAAAAGTACTGATAGGACCTCTGTAATTGATAAGTACTTAACTCTAGTGAACAAGCAAGCACATGGGATGAGCCTTTTGACTTTACTCACATCAAAATGTTCACTACAGGAATATTCATGAAATGAAATTTTAGGCCAAAATGAAACCACTAAATTACTTTAGTGAAACAAAAATAGAATACTCCAACCCAAGAAAGGACATCTCAACTGAGATGTACATGGAATAGAGAAAGTCAGGTGGGGGAAAAGAGCCAACAGGGACCAGCACTGGGACATAGCCATGGGTTCTGGTAGGCAGTGACCTTAGCAGGGGCCAGGCACCTAAGAAGAAATTGGGGCTGAAAAGGCATCAGTCAGAGCGCATTATCAGAGGTATATATACCTCTTTAAGCAGCATTTAGACACTGTACTTTTTGGCCCCCATACCTCAATAAAGGTGCATATATCAAGATTTTTTTCATTTATGATAGAATTTAATTTTCCTCTTACTGAGTGTAGCAGGACACAGCTTTTGAGTAACTGAATTAACAATGCTTTTGCAGTTAAGTAGCCTTATGTAGTCATTCAAACTTTAGTCAGTGAAACATTAAGCTTTCATGTTCCTTGAAAGTTCATTTTCAAGCCCTGGTTTTAAGATCACAGAATGTGCTGAGTTGGAAGGCACACGGAAGGATCATCAAGTCCAACTCTTAGTCCTTCATAGGACCACTCCCAAGAGTTACACCATGTGCGTGAGAGCATTGTCCAAATGCGTCTTGAACTCTCTCTTGAACACTCTTGGTGCTGTGACTGCTTCCCTGGGGAGCTGTTCCAGTGCCCAGCCACTCTCTGGGGGAAGAACCTTTCCTTAGTATACAACCTAAACCTCCCCTGACGCAACTTCATGCCATTCCCTCAAGTCCTGCCATTGGTCAGCAGAGAAAAGAGATCAGTGCCGGTTCCTCCTCTTCCCCTCATAAGGAAGTTGCAGACTGCAATGAGGTCTCCCCTCAGGCTCCTCTTTTCCAGACTGAACAGATCAAGTGACTTTAGCTACTCCTCATAAGGGTTGCCCTCAAGGTCCTTCATCATCTTCATTGCCCTTCTTTGGATGCTCTCCAATACCTCAATGCCTTTGTTGTGTGGAGGTGACCAAAACTGCCCCCAGCACTTGAGGTGAGGCTGCCCCAGCTCAGAGCAGAGCGGGACAATCCCCTCCCTCGTCCAGCTGGTGATGCTGTGCCTGGTGCCCCGCAGGACACGCTTGGCCCTCCTGGCTGCCAGGGCACTGCTGACTCAAGTTCAACTTGCCATTGACCAGGACCCCCAGGTCCCTTTCCATCGCACTGTTTTCTAGCATCTCCTTCCTCAATCTTTCCCACATCCAGGGTTTACCCAGGTGCAGCATCTGGCACTTTCCCTCGTTGAACTTTGTATGGTTGGTGATTGCCCAGCCTCTAATTTGTCAAGGTCTTTCTGCAGGGCCTTTCTACCCTCTACCCTGGGAGTCAACAGCTCCTCCCAGTTTTGTGTCGCCTGCAAACATGCTTAGTATTCCTTCCAGTCCTAGTCATTTTAGAAGATTTTAAAGAGCACAGGGCCGAAGATGCAGCCCTGTGGAACCCTACTAGTGACAGGTCACCAGTCTGATGTAACCCCATTAACTATAACTTTGTGCCCTTTGTGGGAGCCATCTGCTCACCAGCTGCATGATGTGTTTATCCAGCTCTGTGCTGGACACTTTGTCCAGATGGCTACTGTGAAAGATGGTATTGAAAGCTTGGTTCTGGCTGGGATTGGGTTAATTTCTGCAGTAGCCAGGAGTGAGAATGGCTAGGACCTGGAGGTTATTCTATACATCATCTGGGACTAGGGGAAGTGGCCTGTGCTGTAGTGTGACAGCAGCTGAATTGGGCTTTGTGGTGAGCATTTTACATCCAAAGCACTCTCGCGTTTTTGTACACCTTTGTTACTAATATTGTTGTTGGTAATGGTTTTCTTATGTCATTGCTGCTTCCAATAAATTGTTCTTATCTCAACCCATGACCTTTACCTGTTGTACCTCTAATTCTCCTCTCCAGCCAGCAAGAGGGCAGGTATGGGAAGGAGGGAAATGTGGGAGCAGTGCATGGTTTCAATGGGAGCACTGAGTTGAAGAATACCATTATGAAACCACGACATAAGAGAACATGATAGACAACAATTAAGCAGCCTTGTCTTGACCAAGCATGACTTATCTCTTAACCACACACACAAATAGCTATAGGATGTGCAAGTCTGAATAGTAAATGTATGTATTTGTATGTAGATGCATGTATTTAACAGTCATAGTCATAGATGACTTAATAGCTTACATTTTTACCAAAAGAATTTTTTTTTAATACATGTTGACATTTATTCTCAAAATACTTATCCAGATGTAAAGGAATGATTGATAAACTTAAAGAAATTCAGTATGGATAAGACATCCCTTACTATGTAAACATATACCACTTCAGGAAAAATGTTAGCTGGAAGTAAGCAGTGAGTTTTCTCTTCTGAAAATACAAGAAAACACCAAAATACCAGAAATTTAGTCCCATCAAAAAAAACTGCAGCAAAAGATTTTCTTACTGCAGCCAAGTTTCTTACTGCAGCCCAGGGACCTGAAAGCAATGACTCAAATAAGCATTACAAATTTGGTGACTGTATTTCATTCACTTAGCTTCCAGTGCCAAATGCAGAATATAGCAGTAAAAAGAAAGAAGGGAAAGTATCTGGTCTACATTTACAAACATGACTGTAGGCATACAAGATAGAATGCAAATAAGAGTCCTAATGAAAACATCTGACAAACGCCCTTCAGAACTAGCAGTTCATTTTGCTTCTGCTTACTCCTGCACTTCCTGGAACACGTCAGCTATGAGATTGCCACAGTGTTTGCAATAGTGTCAAAAAGAAATAGTTAAGGATCATTTAGTGTATCACAAGGCATGTATTTTTAGTATCATTAGTAAAAAGCCTTAAGTTTTGTACTGGTCTGGCAGTTCAGGGTCTCAAGGCCTGGCTTGACTGGCCTTGGTCCGTGTCCTGCTTTTAGTTTTTCTTAACAAGCATTTGGTGGCCATTGCCAAACATGTTGGAGATGCAGCTCTGAAATGACTGTATCTGAGCAAGACCTGGGCCTTCCAGGGAGGCCCAGTGCAACCAGTAACTCCTCTTATATCCCCAGATGTGGGAGCAGATGGTTAACCTTCCAGGCTTCAGATTAGAAGCAATGAGAAGAAAGAAGACTGTAACATGCAAATACAAAAAAATAAATTACAGTCCATCTGGGACTGAGATGAAATCCCAGAATACACATCAGTCATTCTCCTAGTGAAGATCTCAAGAGGCTAGAACTTGTCATCTTATGTCTTTTCCCCTGTTCTTCCCCAGAAAGTGTGAATTATTGGTATTAGGACTTGGAGAGTTGCTGGAAAGGTGAGCCCAACACCAGAGCCAAGAGGTAGAAAGTAACAAAGTTTCTGTATGGCAATGGTGACTGTATTCTTAGTGAGATTTTCCCATTTTACTGAATTAATTTTGTGTAGCGTTGTTCTATTGAAACTTCATTAATTAACATCATAATCCTGATTCTACATATCCCATTTCTTTTTGTCCATGACAATGGTTTTAATGTAACATTAAATTCCAAAGTCCCGTCCTTAAATGTCACACAAAACATACTTCCGTTGTATAATTACATTGGCAGTTGTATGTGAGATGCTCAGAATGATCAATAACCATTTGTAAATGACCTGGACAATTACTTGGTTCAGAAGTCAACACAGAAATGAAATTCTTCCTGTGTTAAAGGCTGGGAGACAACAGTGAATCAAGAACAGCATGCATATATAAATTTAAAAGCATCTCAAACCTATGATTAAAATAGAAATTAGCTCCTTATCTGGGTTTAATGTTAAAAAAATCCCTCTGAAACCTTATTTTACTACATAAAGCACATCAATACAATTTTACCATTTTTAAAAGTATTTGTATACATCTGGTACCAGAGAAGTGCATAGGTACAAATTGTATGTGTAATTTGGTACGATAATCCCCTTGATTTAGGGAATCAGATGTTTCTTTTATTTTTAAGGGTGTATAAATGGTTCTCAGATGCTATCAGACTAGAAAAACTTTTTTCTCATCTCCCCACCCTTTCTTTCATTCAAATGTTTTATGTATTTATCGAATACATTCTTCTCTTCAGTAACATGTTATATTTTAATAACATAGAACAGTTCATAGAATATCTTTGTTTCTTCTTCTTAGTAGTAGTATTACTACTACTACTACTTAAAAAACCCCAAACATGAATAAGGAAGCTCAGAGAAGCATCCATATAATGCTTCAGTAGGTCTCATTTGAAAACAGTAAGTCTTGAACATCTAAATAGTGTTACAAATTGAAGATGTACTTCTTTAACATTTATTAAATCCTGTGAGACTGCTCTATTATTACAGTTCTAAAAAAATTCTGAAATTACCTCTGATCACTTAATTCAAGCTTTTTAATTCTGCTTTTTGAATACTTCTGTCTCTCCTGGAAGTCAAAGGTGTGAAAGGATCAAGAAAACAGGGCTTGGCAGTTTATTTAACCCTATTCTAACTTAACTATAGCAAGGTAGATTATTTACCAGTATGAATGGGTACTAAAAATAACTGAATTTTCTACTTATTGATGCAGGTTTCAAATAAATTCTCAAAATTCTTGTCATTAAAATATACTTTGAGATAAGACATCAAAAGAAGGAGACATTTAAAATGCCAACAAATGAAAAAGAAAACGTTTTTTCATCTTATTCCATAACCTTCCTCCAGTTTTTCCTAGCTCTGCAAAACACATTGCCGTGTTTGTAAGCCCATGTCCCCTAATTCCCATTAGTTAGTATTACAATTGTTTGTACTTCAATTATTTATGAAAAACTTCCCCACAAAGATTTCACCTTTATGAGCAGAATCATTTTACTTTGTGTTCGAGCAGTAACCACTCATGTCTGTGCAATTAAAGCAGAATGTTTCAGTTTAACATCTCTAACACAAGAGAACACTAAATGTGCCTCTTCCATTAGGGATCAAAAGTAAACTACAGCAATAAACAGGAAAGCAATTTCAGCAACGCGTCAGAGGATCAGGTGTGCTGTTATCACCGACACAGACACCTATATGGGCCCTACAGCGGTCAGCTCTACAATGCTGGGTAAAAACTGAGTAAGTGAGAAATGGCACTTGAGCAATTATTGGGTTTACACTTCTTAGGCCCACTGCTACTCTGTAATTGACCTCATTTGGAAAGATTTCCCATTTGTTTTTGTCACAGGTTTTGTTGTTAGGTTTAAAATAACACAAGACAATTCATCAGAACTTTTTGTATCTTCAGCGTTATGCATACACCTTCAAAAAATAGGTATTATGGGGTTTTAGCATTATTTCAGGTGACATGACATTATGCACCTTTACATCCCTTTTCTTTTTTTTTTAATAGCACATTAGAAAACAGCTGATCTGCCTTAAAAATGTGTTCTACTCATTTGTGGTCAGAATAATGAGGCTGATCCTATAAGGTGGATTACCTTCCACTCTCTGTGTTAGCCATTTAGACCCCTGTAGAATTAGTTAAGTTTTAGAGTACTTCATTTATCATGTTTTACCTTTTCATGATAGAGGTCCAGTACTTTCAAGCAAATATTTCATCGATAACTTGATTTGGAAAAAAAAAAATCTTTTCATTTCAACACAGATTTTGCTTCCTATCTACTGAAATATTTAAAACCAACAATTTACTTTTCTCACATCTCTTCATGTAAGAATAACAAAAATCAGAGCCAGTGCTCTATAGACATAAAGGTGCAATGATGATCTCTGGAGTCTACCAGATTAACATTTAACTTCTATGAGTGTAATAATGCTAATATTGATGTGTCTTTGGTTGTTTTAGTCAGGGGAGTTGGTGTTTGGTTTTTTGGGGTTCTTTTAAATGGAGTATTGGTCAATGACTGCCTCTGGGAGCATGATTTCAAGAGTATCACACAGAACAAGGAAGAATTGAATGTGTTCTTGAAGACCACTCAAGAACTTCTTTAAAAATATGAGTATTCTGACAGTGGAAATAATATTTATGAGATGTTGAATCAGTCAATTTCTCACCTGCCCCACTTTTTTACTTTCATAAATGTACTCACTTATTCTTGTCTCCTAGAAACTTGAGGGTTTATAAAAATGAAGTCTGTAAGCCTTTACTCCTGTCAGACTGCCTCTACCAAGTCACACAAGATCTGATTTGAGTTGGCAGAAGTGTAAAACTTCAACAGAGAAAGCTTCTGAAATTAGCCTTTTAAGAAAAGAAGATTGTGTTTTAGGAAAGATTCTATCAGTATGCAGAATTCTTCCGCTAAACCCTACTCAAGTGCTTTAAATTAAGAACAGGGAAATTTCAAAAGAAGCTATAAAATAAATTGAACTTATATGTAGTATCCAGTATTCAAGTACTCTGGGTTATTCTTTAACTGGTTGCTATTCAATCCCTTGAAAGTAGCTTACTTTGTGTATAGTAGCAACAATGACCAGTAAACTACAAAGGTTTCCTGTAGAAGAATAAGAAATATCACCTGCAAAGCTGAGACTCTTCATTTTCACCTTGGAACATGGATTTTATTTAAAAATTAAAGAACTTAAGTAGAATGCAAAGTGACTTGCAGAATATGAAATAATGTTTGATACTTGGGAGTGTTCTTTGGAAAAGTAGGAAACCTACTAGTAAATGGTGATGCAAGATTAGCCACTATGGCTAAAGAGATGTTTTTGTAATCCAGATTTAAAACATCCTGCCTTTTGATGGATACTGGACATGGAGTTTCATTTTACTGCTTGATTCTTCCTTGAAAATTGATTAACTAATATGCCTTCAAGTGTTCAGATTTTTAGGATTCAACTTAGGAAAAGACTCCTTCAAGCAGTCTTCTGCTAGATCTTGAAACTCTAGATTAGTTTAAAAATCTGCAGAGTTTACTGGTGCAGAGAGTCACAAGGTGAGGTTATAAGTACAAAAATATTGGGATGTTCTAGGATGTACACATGAAGTTTTCAAGAGGTTTTAAATGTTTTATTAAATTTTAAAAGTCTTGAAATATTAATGAGTCTGATTCTTAATGCTAGGACATCTTTATTAAAGAAGCAGATTACTAAAGAATCTACTAGTTTTCCTTTTCTATTTTTTTTATTTTATTCAAGACTCTATTCTTCTGCAGGAACTTAATTTACCTCCTTTTAAAATTCAATTGAATACAAGTACTGTAGAGTCCTGCCTTTTCCTCTAACTCTACAGTCATTTCTATGTTCTGTTATGCAAACTAACAAGCATCAAATGTTTCAAACACTTCCTCACAGTAAGATTTGCAGTCTTTAAATTAAAGACATGAAATTCTCAGGAGTATTTTTAATAATGCTTTGATTACTCTATTTCATCCTATACTTTAGTTTTCAAGGTTGTGCAGAAACATCAAATGACCCAAACAAGAGGAGAATTTAGGTCAATCAAGTAGATAGTTGGAAGAGCTGTAAGATTTAATGTGCCAAAAATTTCAAAATGAAATATAGATGAAAATTAAATAAATTAAAGCAAAGATACAGAAATATCAAATAACTGAGGAATTAATGCATTCAGTGTACACTTTCAGCACATTACATAGCTAGAAAAGTTCCCAAGCTATTTCCAAGCATATGGCTTATGTTTTCAAGTTAACTGAGAAACTCATGACACTTTGGACAGTTAAACTGCTTTTAAGGAAGTAATATAAGCTTTTTTATAACTGTGATTTTACTATTTTTTTTCTTTTCTTTTTTCTTATGCAGAAAAAGCTTTGAAACTACACTTAAAAATATCTGTCAAATTCTCTAGCTTGCTTTAGGTGGCTCATTTCTCTAGATCACTTCTTGATCAGGGGACTCATACACTTATAGTGGTCATATAGATAAACATGGGATACCTTGGCACCTGTGAGGGGAGGCTATTAATGATTAATGACTCAAAATATTTGCTCATTTGTGGAGGCTCCAGGATGCTTTGTTGAGACCAGGTTGGCATCCCTCAAGGGGATGTTTTCGGGTTTGTAATGGCTAGTCTGCATACACAGAGGAGGTGAATTATTACTGCCTGGAGGCTATAAACAAAGCCTTGAGGCTGATAATAAGCAAATACTGCAAGGGAAGATGGTGTCTCTTAACATGCTAATTGCCCTCCCTTACACAACTCATTCAGTTGTAAAACTCCCTCCCTCCTCCCCAGAAAGGTCTGATAGGGCTTTACTGGCTGCACTGACTGCACTGATGTGAGGCAGCTGCCAGGTCTCAGAAGGTGTCATCAAACCATCAAATATGTCACATACAATCAAAGACCACCGAAGAGCACCCAGACTAATTTCTGAGCACTTCCACCAAAGCACTGGAGGCTCCCCCACCAAGATAGGTACTTAGACACATTTTGAAACATCAGACTTCACGTTTTGTAGGCTTTTTCCCCTACCCCCCATGGATCAGGACTTGTGACCATGACTTCGACCAACAGACATCTAAGCTGCAACAATCAAGTCTCTTCACAAGATCTACAGATGGTGATGTTTTTACTCCTATTTTTTCTCTCTTTCTTTCTTTGTTTCCCCTTTTAATTTTCTTAAGTAATATTTTTATGCTTTCATATTGTTATATTACTATAGATAATAATAACTGAAACAGATACATATCTGCTTTCCATTGCACCCAAATTGTTCTAAAATAAACCCTACATATATACAGTTACTAACACTGATCACTCAGTCTTGTTTCACTCTAATACATCCCAAGGGATCCATTAACAAGAACTTGGGTTACTCTTGCCTTCATGGGGGTGGGTCGTAAACACACCTCAGCTTGGTCAGTTTGGGACTTAAGTCCATTATATATCATTACTCTATGGCCATATGAAAAGCAAACCTTCCCAGCTGCTCAGCTTTAACACTGCACTTTTTTACTATTGCATTTTTTATTATATTTGTTTATTTGTTTAGCTGTTATTGGGACAGGAATTCCTACTACCTATAAGGCCACCACTACCTGGCCCACTGATGCCATAGGATGTCCATCTTAACATCCCTGCCCTACACAGCCATGAGCCCCACTGGCCTTGGCCTATCCCAGTCCCCACGGAGGTGTCTGATAACCTGGATTTGGGCTGTCCCTGGATGCCTTTCTGTGCTAGTTTAAAAACAGTCTGTTTTTTGGTGGGTGGGAGCAAGCTGCTTGAAGTTTCTACAGTGCCTGGCACAGAGCCAATTGCTGAAGGCTCTGATGATGGGCAGATTACTAGCCTAATTAGATAAGTTGGTAATGCCTCTGTGATGACATATTTAAGAAAGGAAAAAAACGCGGGAAGCTCTCTTTCTTCTCCTGAGGGGTGGTGAGGCGGCCGCCGCCAGGGCCCATCCCAGCAGGGGCTGCCAGGGGCTGTGCGGCCAGGGCCTTCCCTAGGCTGGGACTGTGTGACTGGAGCCCTTCCGTGGCTGGGACCACGCAGCCGGGGCCAGCCATGAGGTGCTGGCAGGGGCCACGTGGCCAGCAGTGAGAGACATGGCTAGCAACTCCCCGATGTGGAGCCTGGACAAGATCAACCTTTCAGCTGTAACTTACAGACAACTTTCTTCCAAGTCAAAGGAAAAGGAACAGTGAAGACACATGAGGAAAACCAACACGGCGGCACCAAGGTCAGTGAAAAAAATGAGAGGGAGGAGGTACTCCAAGCACTGGAGCTGAGATTCTCCTGCAAGCCGTGGTGAAGACTGTAATACAACAAACTGTTTCCCTGTAATTCATGAGGTGCATGGCGGGGTGCAGAGATCCACATACAGCCCATGAAGAAGAGTACTCACACTGGAGCCCGTGGATGCTGAAAAGCTGTAATCTAACGAAGATGTCAAACAGAGAGAGATGACCCTTTCTTCTAGAGACAGAGAAAGAGAACCTTTGCTTCCAAACTAGAACAGCTCATCCTTAAAAGACTAAACCTCATGAACTAAAATGACCCACACCAGGCAGTTGTGGGAAGACTGCTTGGCCCACGGGAGGCACTCACGTTGCAGCAGGTTCGGGCGGGACTGCTGCTTGTGGAAGTTAAAACCATGCTAAAAAATTTTGCAAAGAACTATCTCCCATGGGAAGGATCCCATGGCACAGCAGAAGAAACTCTTTTCCTTAGGCATACTGAAGAAAGATCTTTAAGAAGTGAAATACTAACCAAAACCCCATGTTTTGTTTCCTTGTGCAGTTGGTGGAAGGAGGGAAGGACTGGGAAAGAAAGATGCTCTGAAGATTTGCTTTGGTTCTCATTACCCTTTTCACTTTTAATTCTGTTAGTAATAAATCTTCTTTATACTGTTTAAGTTTTATACTATTCATAAGTTTAAGTGTGGAACCTGTTTTGCCTTAAAGTGTTTGGGTTTTTTTTCAATAATGCTTATCTCAACTCATGGAAATGAAGTTTTCAATTCCCCCTCCTCTGCTCAGCTATAGCAGAGGAAAATAAGTAGATGGTTTTTTGTGAGTGCCTGGCACTTAGCCGGCTTCAAATCACGACACCTTCATTCTTCCCTACTCCCTGGCTGGGGGCAATAGCTCTGGCTCTCCAGGTCCTGCCCTGTCACCCTCTCACAAAATCAGAGAATCACAGAACCAGAGAATGGTCGGGCTGGAAGAGACCACAGTGGGTCAGCTGGTCCAATCTTCCTGCTCAAGCAGGGTCATCTCAGAGCACATTACACAGGTTTGCTTCCATATAGTTCTTGAATATCCCCACTGAGAGACATTCCACAACCTCTTGGGACAACCTGCTCCAGTGGGCGTCCACCCTCACAGTAAAGAAATTCCTCCTCATGTTCAGGTGGAACTTCCTGTGCATCATTTTCTGCCTATTGCCCCTTGTCCAATTGCTCAACACCACCAAGAAGAGCCTGGCTCCATCCTCTGACACCCTCCCTCCAGGTACTTATGTACATTGATGAGGTCCCCTTTCAGTCACCTCTTCTCAAGACCAAACAGGCCCATCTCTGTCTGCCTTTCCTTGTAAGAGGGAGATACTTCAATCCCTTAACCACCTTTATCACACGCCACTGGACCTGGTCCAGGAGCATCGTATCTCTCTTGAACTGAGAAGCCCAGAACTGGACTCAGCAGTCCAGGTGAAGTCTCACCAGAGCTGAGTAGAGGGGCAGGATCACCTCCCTCGACCTATTGGAAATGCTTTTTCTAATGAACTCCAGGACACCATTGGCCTTCTTGGTCACAAGGACACTCTGCTGGCTTGGTGTTGTCCACCAGGACTCCCAGGTCCTTCTTTCCCACAGAGCTGCTTCCCCACAGATCAGTCCCCAGCCTGTTATGGCACCAAGGGTTGTTCTTCCCCAGGTGCAAAACCCTGCACTCACCTCTGTTGAATTTCAGACAGTTCTTCTCTGCCCATCTCTCCACCCTGTCAAGGCCCTTCTAAAGGTCTGCATGGCCCTCTGGGGTATCAGCCACTCCTCCCAGCTTTGTGTCATCATTGAACTTGCTGAGGAGGTATCTGCCCCGTCATCCAAGTCACTGATGGAGAAGTTAAACAATACTGGGCCCAGTATTGTGTCTTTTGGGACAGCACGAGTGACAGACCTCCAATTAGATTCTGTGCCACTGATTACAACCCTATGGGATCAGCCATTCACTCAGTCCTCTCTCCACCTCACTGTCCACTCATCCAGTCTAAATTTGCCTGTGAGGATGTTGTGAGAGACAGTGACAAAGGCCTTGCTGAAGTCAAAGTAGACAAGATCCGCTACTCTCACTTCATCGATCCTCTCAAGGAACCCCCTCTGTTCCCAGGCCCCGGCACCATGGCAAATTCTTATGTTTATTAATTTTTTGTTTGTTTGTATTTTTTTCTCTGATGTTCTTGAATAGCAGAGATCTTTCAGAATATTCCTCTGATAATCTTGAACATTATGCCAGTACTGACAAAAATTCTGTAAAGACAACTTTCCTTCACAGAATATTTAAACTGCAAGCCATGTGAAGAAGGTACATTGACTCATCAAGAGTAGTGTATATAGTGCACACATAAGAATGGTGCAACAGGACACCTGGATAAATAGCAAGTTTTTAATGTGTATGTTCAATCTGGAAATCAGCAATTTCTACTGTATTGGTAGAAGCAGCATATTCTTTGACTTCAAAATAGATTAGAAGCTCATATGAAGAGCAAACTACAGATTTTTCAGTTCTCGAAAGATAAAACATGCAACAGGCAAGAACCCAAATAAAATGATTAAATGTTCATTTCTTGTGTGTCAAAGTTAGAAACATGAGATTTTGTCATTGTTATTCACCTTAATTTCAAACAGTTTTCAGTAGATTTATATGGAAAGAGATAACAACAAAAAAGGATAAGCAAGTGTTGCAGTGGTTAAGTCCACATTACACCCCCCCATGTTGTTTCAAAGTGGTCTCTCCCCACACCACTCTGCCAGAAAGTTCTTTTCCCCTGGTCCCTCACTGGCCCCTGGTCCTCTCCTCCCTCCCCTCTTCCATTGGCCCCTGTTATGCCATTCAACCTTACCTCCCCCCCCAGCCCTCAGATTATTGGTTACTGATGTTCTGCCCGCCCCTGGGACCCCTCAGGGTAAAACCACACATGGGGGTTTGTTCGAGGTTCTTTGCTTCTGCTCCCCCTTCTGAGCGGTTTGTTCGCGGTCCATGCAGACCTCAATAAATGCCTCGGAATTTCATGCAAAGAATCCCTCTTGCCTCTTCATCTCTGGAACATGCAGAACTGTGTGTGAGTGGCTGCTTGTGTCTACCTGCAAGAGTGAAGGAGGCTAAGTGCTCGTGCAGGTGCTAGCAAGGCACTGCAATAGCATCTCTGCGAGCGACTCTGTGGGAAAAGCGTGGTGTTAGTCCATTGACCCACACACTGTGATACCAGGTGCCTGAACAGGGACCTCAGCTGAAGGCCCTGGAAGTGTCCCTTGTGAGCAAAAAGCTCCTAGGAGCCACGTTTCAGCACCATGAGAACCCCGGAGGGAGGTCTGAGTTCTGTTAGACCCCCCCGAATGAACAACCGACAGCCCTTTCAGCGTGAAAAGGCCGGTTGAAAAAACTGAGAACCAGCCATCGAAACTTTTTCCTTTACCTGGGAGCTGAGAGCCAGAAAGACTTGGAGGTCGAAGCCAGCATGAGGGCTCGGCAGAGCCTAGGGCTCAGCAAATAACTTTGAGAGTCAGAGGGAAGCTGATGAAACTCGTGAGTGAAACATGGAGAAGCTCTTTCAGGCCCCTTTTTACCTTTTCTTGTACTAGGCCTTTTTCCGCTCAGTGGCTGGGTGAGCGTCTTCTGGGGAAAGACAGATGCTGGGTTTACCCTTCCACAGAACGAGATCTTTCTACAAGTTAAGAATACTCTAAAAGCAAGGAAAATGCAGTTTTCTAAGAGACACTTAGAATGTTTTATGTGATGGATCTCCTTTTATTTCCCAAATGTTACTGTCGATTCAGTTAAAAATCCCACGTTCTGGGATCGAGTTATCGAGAGACTAGCATTTCTGAGACAAGGCGCGGACGAATCTGTCAAGAAGTTTTTCCCTTTATCAGTCTTAATTTATAGAGCAGTTTCAGAATCACAAAATGAAGTTACTATAGCAAAAAATTCAGATTCCCAGATAGAAGACACCCCTTCCCTCTCCTCCGCTCCCATCCCCCCCCACTGAACCCACAAAATGGCGACAGTAGCGTGGCCTGCCCCGCCATGTTGGCTTCCCCAGTTCCAAGTGTTTCCGCCCCTGCCCTGACCCCGCGTCTTCAAAACGGCGCCAACCACATGGCCTCCGCAAGATGGCGCATGCCGCATGGTCCCCTGCGACCCCCCTCCGCCTCTCCCCACACAGGCCATCGCGCCTGGCCCCTCCCGTGCTGCGTCGGTGTGCATGCCCACGTTGGGCCCCTCCCCTGCATCGATGGGTGTAACCATGCCAGGACCCTCCCACCTCATCCGGAATCCCTTTGGTAGGGCAGACCCCACCCACACGGGGAA
>VZRV01006379.1:91348-304217 GCA_013398115.1 Falcunculus frontatus | reverse complement strand
ATATATATATATATATGTACAGCCCTTTTATGGTGTCTGATAGAGGTATGTCTTCTCTGCAGTTCAGTGCGTGCTGCATCCAACACTTCTTTGGAATCCCTGGGACCTTAGGATGAAGCCTTTCAGCAACGTGGTGTATGCAGAGCTGGTTTGTGTTGGAAGTTCTGAATGGGGCTGCTGGGCTTGGTGGTAGTGTGGGAGCTGTGCAGGGCTCTGGCCGTGTGTGGAGCTGAGAGGCTTGGAGGAGGGAGCTTCAGGTTAAGTCTTTGTATAGTCTTCTGGGATCCTTTTAGAAGTAGTGCTGTAACCGGGGTAACTAAGGATACCTGACACCTTAGCCATGTCAAATGAGGTCCCTAGAAAACCAAGGGACTGAAAGGTTTTATTAAAAGTGATTTTCACCCGAGATGCTGTCTCTGAAATCCATTAGCAGTTTAAAATTAACCAAATATTCTAGGTAGCTTAAATGAATTTTAATGAGTTTCTGCCACTTTTATTAGAAGAGTTTCTTTATAACTTTGTTGCTTTAAGTGCAGCCTGGATTGCAAATGCTTTATTTTATCAATGGAGATGATTTTGTAGTGTGGCAGTAATCTTCCTAAAGATTTGCCTCGTCGGTGAAGAAGTAACAGGATTTGTGTAAACTAAAGCAGAGCAATCTGAAGTAGCTGTATCCTAAAACTGACCTAACCTATAAAGCTTTGAATTATCATCTCATCTTCCACTGGGAAACAGTGCAAAATCTCCTATCCTTTTGCATCCTGTAAGAAAGAATCAAGCCATCCCATTATTAGGGAGGAAAAACTGAATACGGACTAAAGATCTAAAATTTATCTAAGAATGTAAATGAAGGCCAACTAAAAATGTTTGGATTTTTTTTTTTAATGTGATACATACTGAAAAAGAAGTATTAGAAGCCATTTCAGTCTGGTTTTTAGCATTTGATTAGCAGTTTCTGAGTGACCTCTCTGCTCGTGTGTGTTTTGTAGCATTGGAAGGGGAGAGGGAAAGCTGCTTTGAAGGAGAGAGTTTAGGAGCCATGCTGAGAACCTAGAAGAGAAGGCACAAAGAAGAGCAATATTGATACAACTCAACTTTTTCATCCGCTTGATCTTTTGGAGTTTTTTCCCTTCTTGTAGTGCATCCACTTCTCAGCAGTGTGAGAGGAGAAGGAATCCAGTTGACTTCCACAGTCGTGTGTCTTTCTAGTGTGATATGGAGAAAAGGCAAAGTAGGCTGCACCCCCACCCTCCTCTGGTGAAGATGAATGTGATGGGTGAGGGAATGTCTTAACTCACAGCATGGCTAAATCATGGCTCTGAAAATGATTACTGATATGATTATCTTTTTGGAGTAATGCTAACGCTTTCTTGGAGTTGCTGTGAGGCATCTGTATGAGAAAAGCCTGCAGTTTTTGGTGGATGTGTTTTGCCTGTGTGATGGTTGTATCACTCTGTGTTTGCTCCCACGTCCCAGCTCATGGAAGTTAAATTCTCTCAGAGATGGTGGCTTCTCCAAAGGTGGAGGAAGTGTTAGGAAAAAAATGGAGAGAGAAGGAGTATTTATACCACAGTGCATAGTAAACATCCCACTTGTGATACAGGTAGCTGAGTCGTGTCTTAAACTTGGCCTGGCTTCTGTCCTGGTCTAAACTACAGGTGTTACTTTTGAGTGGATGTTTATGTGCCGTGGCCTGGTGGCCATTTGGACAGCCAGGGATTCCAGGGATAACCACATGGTGAGGCACCTGAGCAAAAATGCTTCTGCTGAATGCAAACAGTGGCACAGTTGAACTCCATGAAATGGCAATGTGTGCTTACCTTTCTTGACTTCAAGTGTCTACACCTATTGATTTTATTTTTTAAAACCATTTTATTTTTCAAAACCATTTTATTTTTCCTTTTTCTATTTTCCAGCCCTGTCACTCTTTAGGAGTGACTAGTGCTTTGCCTTTATGGACTGTCAGCCTCATGCTGCAAGATCCCAGTATCTGCAGTTGTAAATATGCAAAGTGGAGAGCAGAGGGTCATTCCTGATGAAGAGGGATGGGCACTGCCACTAATCCTGTAAATCCACAGTGGGTCCCTCCCATGCACAGAAACCTGATCTTAACTCCTAAGTCTTCATTTGCTGTGATATTTACATATAATTCCTACTTCTTAAAACAAGAGGGAGTTGGATCTAGTCAGATTTGAGGAAAACTGCATGAGCTAGCCTTATGAATATTTATCTATGCATCAGCATCTTACTCAGGGATACTCAAGAAAAGATGACAAATGACTGTCTTTTTGACATGCACAATATAAAGCAAATGCAATTTCAAAGCCTCCCTTAAGCCTCTGTGGCATGCTTAAATATCTTCCAGTTGCATGGTTAAAGGCTGAAATAAGTCTTGTACCCAGGAGTGCTGGATTTGGAAGATTTGTGAAATGCCTATCCCCAGCTAATTCCATTGATGCAAATGGTGGAGGTCAAAGTGATGTGTGGGGAGGGGGGCTGGAGAGAGAGAATTGGCTGAATAAGATGACAGTGCTTGCAGTTACGTCTAATCAGAGTTCTTTTCCTGTAGATATTCCCAGAGGTTTTGCATAGTGAGAACAAATGCAAATGCATGTTGGAATACACTGGTGCTCACAGTCCGTGAGCTAAAAAAAAATTGAAGCGATTGAGGTTTTGTTGGTTACCCTTGCCCCCCCCCAAACTTCCAGAGATGCTTGCTACTGCATAAGTGTTAGTGCCAAGCTGCAGAATGATAGGACTGCACCTTGCAGTACTGACTCCAGCTAGTTGTGGTGGGGTAGCCATGTATAGATTATTATCTTCCACCCTCTTCTGCAAGAAGAAATTTCTCTATTCCATGTATCCCTCAAAAACCTGACAGGCAGTGGAACCATAATATTTTGATCTACAGCTTGTAGATTGAGGCTAAGCATTAAAAAATACACATAGACCTTACAGTCAAAGTGGTGTTTCTACTGTTTGTCCTCCAGAATGAGACTGAAGAGCAAAATTTGTGGGGCTGAGGGTATGGCCCACGTGCCTCTCTGTTGTCAGCTTCTGGTTTGTTTGTAGTGTTAGGACAGAGCTGGATCTGTGTATCAACAGAGGCAAGTGCCTGTGTTAGACTTCTTTTAAAGATACTTTAACACCTAAGGTTTTAACTTGGTTGGGATTTTCTTTTTTCTTAGGACATTTCAGCCCTGAAGGTTACAGTTGGTATGCAGCTTGTTGGTATTCTCATTTTGGGTACTGTGCTTTGAAGAAAGAGAGGAGACAATGCATCTGTTGAGTTTATTTTTCTTGTAGCACAGTGCTAGATCTGGAGAGGAGACTTTACACAGGTCAACTAGTCAACAAAAAGCTGGAGTGTAGGTGTGTTTCTGATGGCAGCTTGGTGGCAATGGGCGGGGAAAGTGCTTATTCCTCACATATCTTGGCTGTCGACTCACTGGGTCTTTTCCCCCCTTTATCAGTTTTGACTTGGTGCTTCTCTTTTATCTTTTCCCTATGCCCTCACTGCACCCAGTACAGTAATGTTTTCCTAAATCTTTGCTTTTTAAACCTTTCTGTTTCTTCTGAAAGTTGTGGGCATGGAGAACATATTATTCCCTCTTTCTTTGCAGCAGGCTTTCATAGATTTGAAAGATTTCATCATGACCCTTACTTTTGCTTCTTTTGGCTGAGCTCCAGTTAATTCTGTTTTTTCTTTTTTCCTCCCAGATGTCATGTTTTTCTAATTCTGTGATGTTCCTATTGCTTTTGCTTGGATTCTTTCCAGCTGATCTTTTCTGAAATTTGCTGAAGATTGGGTACAGCTTCGTGCTGGAAGCTTTATCAGCCACAAGTAGAGCAGAACTGTTGCTTCATGATTCTCACATATGTTCCTCTATACATTCCACTATGGTATTTGCCTCTTTCCCAACAAAGAATTTTCCAGTTTCTAAAACTTGCTTTGAATTAAGTCTTCCAGCAAGCTGACAGCTTCAAGTTAGCAGCTTCTTCAAGTTTAATGAGTGTCATTTTCTCCTTCATTATCTAGATCGTTAGTGTTAGAATAGTGTGGGACCAGGGCAAATCTCTGCAGAGGTTATTCAGTATGTCAGGCTATTTTGTGAGTATTTCAATTTTTTTTGACGTTCCAAGCAGATATAAGTCAGTGCAGTTGCCCAGTCACTTTCAAATCTGCCATAAAATGACTGTTTGCATTGATAACAGTATGACAAAGTTTTCTTATCTTTTTGTAACAATGCAGTTTGAATCTTTGATGTGGTTTTGCTAATGTCAAGATTCAGATTCAGTGCCTGCTGCTTCTGTGTTCCTAAAATACATTATTCTGACATGGTAGGCTGTTGAGTTGGTTTGACTTGGCTTGTACATGAACACCCAGTTTTTGTAGAGTTCAATCTTTATTTTCTTCTTGGTACTAGCGGATGGGTTTAATGGAAAATGTGAGAATTAAGCAACAAGTATCATTCTTAAAGTTTTTCTTTTCACTCCTTTCCCGTCCCACTTCTGTAGGAAGTCACTGTTTGCCATTCTCCAGCCTCTGCTACCTTGTCAATCCACTATGAACTTTCAAAAGTAACTGCTAATGATTTGAAGCTTTAAAAAAAAATCCAAACTCTTCTGAGTTTCATGAAAACCAGCTAATTTGCGAGAAAGTTGATTCAATTTTTTTTTTCCTTCTCTCTCCTATCATCACCAATAATAGTTTGGGTTTGTTGTTGGGGTTTTTTTGTTGTTGTTGGGGTTCTTATGTTTTTTGGTGGGTTTTTTGTTTCCTTGGTTGGGTTTTTTTGGGTTTTTTGGTTTGTTTTTCATTTTTGTTTTGGTCTTGTTACCTGTAGCCTTTTTGAGAAAGTGATGAGTTGACTGACCTTTCCCTTAATCATTAATTTATTGCTGTGGAATTACAGAGTGCGTTTTTGATGTCTCTTGTTTCACTTTCACTTATTTTGGTATTGCAATAATTGTCTGCAGGCTATTGCTCTTTTAGTGGAGTGCAGATGGATGGACTTTTCTTGACCTCTCTACCTAGTGAGGCAGACAGACAGACTGTTGCTTGCTTTTTGTCATGTATGGGCAGCAGCAAAACTTAAATATCCTGGGTCTGAGGATTAACTAAAAACTGGAGATGAGAGAGAAGGAACACTCAGTGGCAGAAGGCTCTCTTCAAATACAAAGAAAATTCTTTCATCCAGAATCAATATACTGAAATGGTTAAAGGGCAAATGCCAAAGGGCTGAATTTTTGCCTCGGCTTTTTTGTCAGACTTGGGTTTGAGAACAACATTTAGTTGGTGCCCCTGATCAGCCCAGCCGTAATTCAGAAGCCATGAAAAGTTTTATGTATGTTGCTTCTGCAACTGTCTGAGATTAGAATAATTGAAAATAGGAAGCACTGAAATATAATGATGAACCCAAAATGATTAGATAATGATATGGTAAACTAGAGGCTTAGTCTTGTGTCACCACCAGATCTAGAAGCATGTTGGATAAGGGGATGTTGACAGAGTGGAGAGAGTGAACAATGCTAATGCTGTTCACAAAATAAGAACCCTTCTGAAAAGGAACGTACAGTTTCAAGAACAGATGGTCTGGTGGTAATAGAGACTAACAAATTTTTGTTGGCTGGCAGCCGTCTTTCAGGTTAGGATTTTGTCTTTAAAGCTCTTTCATAGAGTTGACTTCCTTGCTGCAAAGTACTTGGTAAAAGGACAGAGTAAATTCCTCCTGGGATCTTGTTCTTCCTGGTCTAACAAAAACGGGATTACAGTGGAAGCGCAAGGTGAGGGACAGTCAGCTCACGGTGACAGGTAGGCTTTGTTGGAGCAGCCTGTGGATATTTTGGATTTTTTTCTGCTCCCTGCACTCCAGAATTAGCATGCTGCAGGACTGTTGTCACCCCTGTGATGGAAGGTGGGAAGACTGACTTGGAAACATGCACAAGTCTTGCTTTGATCATCTCATTTCTTCTGCAGAAGAAGCATATTGTTTGTGAGACAGAGCTTACATAATCTTCCTTCTGTGGTGTGTGTAAACATATTTGACACAGGCCTTTTGTTTCTTGACTAGTTTAAATTTAATCCATAGTGTATGTGCAGTGTGGAAGGGGACAGAAGAGGGGTGAGTTAGAGTGCATCTTAGATTTATCCTCTCCTCCAGTAGCCCAGAACTTGTATGGACTGAAACCAAGCAAAATGGAGATAAAATAATCCCATTCTTATCTTCTATCTGTGCCCTAAAAACAAACTGACTGTCTCTAACTAATCAGTGGTATTGCAGCCCTCAGTCTTTCCTTGCCGGGTTGATTCTCTTGTTGCACAGTAGCTGGGAGAGAGGCTTTAAATGCAGAATTAGCATATAAGCCTGTGCCATTTTTGGCTGCCTGTTAATGTTTAAAGTCTTTAAAGTCGCCCACTAAAGACAAGGCAGAAGAACAAACGTCGGCCTGGGTATGTGGCATGTGTGTTCTTGTTTAATATCGGAATTTCTGGTATGGCCAGGGATGCATGCCAGCTTTGGCAGTACAGGGCACAGTTCAGATACTTAAGTACTGTACTAAAAATAACAGGACTATTTTCGACTGGGACCCAATTAGGGAGAGAATAACTTGTTGCTCTGCAATCAGTAATCTGAAGTAGCAGGCAGGCTGCAATGCACACGTAAACTCGGCTGTTTGCTTGTGGAGTTGCCAGTTTTGACACTGCTTCCTCACTGTTTTCCCTAGATGCTTTTCCAGAGGTTAAAAAAACCCCCCAAAATACCCCTTCTCTTAAGGCAGGCTTTATGTACTTTAGTTCACGTTTTGATATTGCAGTGTTTAATAGCATTACAGCTCCTAATCCGCCAGCGTTGGCTTGGGAAATTCCTAGAAGGCAGGGAGCGGGAGGTGAGGAGCGGTGCTCTCCCTGACACAGTGAGTGAGCTTCACTCTGCCCCACAGAAGGGCAGTGAGGGTGAATCTGGGCAGTCAAGGAGCAGAGGGGCTGATTGAACACAGTTGCTTTTCCCTTTGCCTGTGGGGGATGGAGGAAAAGGGAGTATGGTTCCCAAAATTTGTTGCCGCTGCTTGCTTTTCTGTGTCAAGAAGTACAGTGAAAATAACTTGCACATTTAACCTCCTGAAACAAAGCATTACTTTACACTTCACTAGTTTCTCTCTAATGGTTTTATTTTTGGTGATGCTGCTGGCTGCCACCTTCTATTAGATCGCTTGGATTTCAGTGAAACAAGTTAGAGGAATCTGAATTTCTCAGTGTACAGTGTGTGTGGGGTGATGGGGAAGGGACAAGCATGCTCCAGCATCGAAATCCTCTGCCCTCGGAGGGCTTTCAAGTGATTGGCTGCATCTGATCGCAGTTTTCTGCCACTGATCTGAGTGGGGTTGTCGATGAGGGAATGCTTTATGGAGCCGTACGCAAATGCTGCGTTGGCTAGACATGAGCTGATGCTCGAGATGAAAGTGAAATGCACCTAAAATTTCTATTTTTGTAGACATCTTTCTAGCATGCTATTTTGAGAACATGAAAAAGCCAGAATCTTTCTGGTGTTGTGACTCTCATGCTGTTTTGAAAGTAGCTCTACATTTTTTTTTCAAAATAAAAAGCTGATAAGAGGTGTTCAAGGCTTTGTTCAGCTGTGGTCTCTTAGCAGCTTTCGGTATGGTGTTTGCCTTAAGTTGTGATTTTGGGAGGACTTAATCAGGTTACCTTAATCGTGCAGAAATCATGTTCTTTAAAACCTTAGATTTCAATTTGCTCTCGTCCTGGCCTGAAATGGAAAGGAAGGGGTCTTCCTAGATGCCCATTATGAAAACAGCACCTTTTGTATTCAGTGCTAAAACGTATCGCATCATGGATGTAGTAAACTCCCAGAGAAATAGTGGGAGAGGCACTCTGACAAAGCGGATCGCGCTGTGTGTTGTAGAGAGCCAGCACTTAGGCATGTGCTTGTCAACTTGTGGGCTACACGTATTCTACCTTCTGCATGCTGCAGCAGCCTGCAGGACTTGCTGTTAAAAGTAAGTGTTACATGGAGGATGCCTAGCAACTGTAGTTTTTAGGTCTGTGCCAAATAGTTAAAGGTGCAAATCTGTTAGATTGGTGCAGTGTTTTCTGGAGGATGCAGTGTGGCAGTGCTGAGGTGGTGCTTCAGCACCACAGTGATGTGGCTGTTCCTCCAGGTCTCCTTTACCACCATCCCCATTAGATTAATGTCTAGCGCCCACAATTCTCAGCCAGGAATATTAACTAAAAAAGAAAAATGTTGATTTGAGTTGCAGTTGCTTAGGTAGAAAGCCTGTGAGGAGTTTTTCTCTGCTTTTGGACCCTTCTGCTTCATGGTGAGCTGTGCTGCAGTTATCTGGGGTGTGCACATCTATTACTATCATTGCTATCGCTTATGAGCTGTCTCCAATGCTTGCCTAAATTATTATTATTTTAACATATTCATAAATCCAGTCACCCCATGGAAAAGATTTTAATGTTTCCTATCGATTTTAGATTTTCTGGATTTTTCTTTTGGGAAAGAATGCTTATTCTTTGGGCACTTTTTCTGTGTCCTCTGTAACTGACTCGATGTCTGCCTTCTTTTCCCTCAGCTGTCTCTTTCCTGTGCCAAATGATCCAGGACTGTTAGTTTCTGCTTTAGGAATTCTTCTTCTTTGTACTCTTTCTAGTTCTGTTTTACCCTTTCAATGTCATAACAGCCCACAGTTTTCAAGAAGTGGGTGTGCCCTGGGTTTAATGACTTGTCATAATTCTGCTTTGCTTGTGGCAGTTCCTTGATTCTTAATACTGTATTTCCTTGTGAGGTATTGTCTGTTTTCTTTTCCTCCCCTCCGTCTTTCCTCTAAGATGATACTTCAAACAAGACTTCAGACTCCTGACACTTACTTCAGTGGTACACACAGGCAGGGCTATTCTTCTAGCGCACTGGCTTGCGTTTGTGGCAATTAAATCAGAGTTGCCCTTTTGACTCCCCGTTTGCCTGTGATCTTGATTGTTCTGCTGTGCTTTGCATGAAGCTCTGACTGAACACACCATACTGCTGGCAAACTTCATGTCACCTCCCTGCTTGTCACGTTTCAGAGGGCTTAAGGGTATGTTGGAAAGAATGGCCACTATAGTAATCCTGAAGACTCATTGTATGGAAAAAAAGCTCCATGTTTTCTTACCTTTAGCTCTTATACTTTGGCTGGATGTTAAGGTGGGAACCACTCCTGCAAGGTGCAGCAGCTCAGGTCCTTTTAAGAGTCTCTAGGGTTAATGTTGACATGTTTATACAGTACCATAAACCTTGGGTAGATTTGAGTCATAACTTCTGCAGGAGCTGTACTGACTCTTGCTCGTGCCATCTTACTGATTATTTATGTCTGTGTTACCTAGTTTTAGCTAGTTCTTTCAGAAAAGAAGTTTCTTCCTGATTTTTAAGTTCCCTGGATTTACCTTTAACTCATTTCTAAAAACTGATCTAATTTAGCATCTTTCATGCTATGTCCAAATCCCTTTAGTTATGACAGGGTATGCACAGCAATTAACAGCTTGGTAGTTTGATGTTTTCCTTTAGAAATCTTGACTGTTGTGCAATTTATAACAATCTTTTAATGCTGCTCTTAAAATGTAATCTGAGTGGTTATTTAGTATACATGGTGCCTGGTTGGCTTATTTATTTTGATTTTTTTTTAATGAACAAATATAGTATCTCTTAAGGAACTAAAACCAAAACAGTCCTAACCTTTTCTTTCTGTCAAGAATCCTTGAAGATGTTTGCAGTTAAGGTGAGTTTTGACATGAGAGGTGGGGAAAGACTTGATTTCCTGTATGTTGCGGCAGACCTGGTATCTGATGCCTTTCTAGTCTGGTTTTGGGTTAAGTCTTGCACACCAAGTTCACTCCAGGCATTTGCTTGTAGACAACTGTAAACATGAAATTGATCTTCTCTCTCCTGACTTCTGAGGCTCCTGCCTTAGGTTATAGGGCAAGCCTGTTACAGCATCAGTACATCCTGTGTTTCATTTCTGAACTTGTGTCCCTCCTCTGCATTGCCTGGTCTCAAATTACTGGGACACCAAGTTAACATCTTCGAGTACACTTGGCAGAACAAAGTCAGAGGAATGTACTTCTTGGTTAGAAAACTCAAGTCTCCAAGTTCTGCAGCAAAAAGACGGATATAAAATTTCCACACCTGAGTAAGAAGTCAGGCAGGCTTCCCACTAGCAAAGGAGGAGACTTGGGAAGCTCTCATGTATCTTTTGCAATGTTTCTAGCACGTAATTA
This sequence comes from Falcunculus frontatus, assembly GCA_013398115.1. Classification (NCBI taxonomy): domain Eukaryota; kingdom Metazoa; phylum Chordata; class Aves; order Passeriformes; genus Falcunculus; species Falcunculus frontatus. Next base: position 293,938 of record VZRV01006379.1, on the reverse strand, counting down.
AATGCTGCTTTCTTGTCCAGTCATATGTTGCCCAGTGAAACTCAACACTTCGCTTCTTAATACTACAGCTTCAGTGATGCTCAATGAGGTGGACAGGGTGCTTTATGTATCAGCTGTTTCAGGCGTGTGAAGGCTAAATACAGCACTTCCTTAGCTGGCACTTGGAAGCTTCACCCATTCCCTGGGAGGGGGACGAAATGTCAGTGTCAAGGCTCTACCCTGTAGCAGATGCATCCTTCAAAAAAAAATAAATAAAACAGCTGAGTCATTCGTTCATTCTTTTCCTTCCATGCTGCCGGCCAATCCCAATACCCTTGTATTTCACACAGGAGGGAGAAGGCAGACAATACTGTCTTTTATTATTCATACCCTGCAGCTCACTATCTTCTTCACAAAATAGGGGTGGCGTCTGTCTGTCTCCACTTCATGGGAAAGATTAACAACAATTAAGGTCAGCAATTAAGGTTGTGAAAACCTTTGAATAACTGCAACATCTGTTCTTATACTAAATAAAATAAAGCTGGAGTTGTAATTGCCGACAGAGTACTTGCTCATATCTGTTTTGTAATTGTGGGCTTGTGAAATTCATGTTGTTAACTGGTCCCAATGGCCAGCATCACTGGTCAGCAGTCAATGCAAACTGGCACACTTTAGCCAAGAGCCACATGCTGAAAGTGAGGGTGCAGGATGAGAAGAGGGAATTGTGTGTAAAGTGTGGGGCACTGTGGCAGTGGGGGTCAGGTGGTCCCTGAGACAGCTGTGGGATGTCATCAACCCCTTACCTTGGACACAGCAGTTGATCCCCTGAACTTCCCAGTCCATTTCAGTGTCAAATAAAACTGTTTTTCCTAAACTGCTCTTGACTCTGACTGGTTTTACTCGTACTTTGAGACAGAACAGGGTTGCTGAGGGGAAGGTTACCATTTCTCAGCTGGCTGTTGTTTTTTCCATAAGCTCAAATTTGATGGCAAGAGAGCACCTGAATGTTCTGAGATGGACATTTCTAGAAGTGGTTATTTCCAGTGCTGCCTGAATGACTGACTTATATCAGAAAAAAAAAATTTACAAATTAAAGAAAGAGAATGTCCTGAACTTTAATTAAGACCATTCACTCAGGTAAGGCCGTTTTGGTATAAAAGAATGTTCCTTGAATGAAACATTGAATGTCTGATGAATGGAATAGAACTTTCCAATTGGATGGAATATATATATGTATGTTCCATAGTGATTGTTCAGTCCAACTGTCTGACCATTTCAGGGCTGACCAAAGGTCAAAGCATGTTGTTAAGGGCATTGTCCAAGTGCCTCTTAAATACTGACAGGGTTGGTACATTGACCACCTCTCTAGGAAGCCAGTTCCAGTGCTTGACTACCCTCTTGGTAAAGGAAGTGTTTCTGCGTATCTAGTCTGAACCTCCCCTGACTCAGCTGTGAACCATTCCCACACATCCTGTCACTGGATATCAGGGGGGAGGTTTCTGGTAACAAATGATGCTTTACTTAATTTTGTCTGACTATATGGGGTGATTTCTTAACTTGTCTGCGGAGCAAATGATCAGCAGTGTTGTACTTTCCATCCAGAGAATGAAAACTTCAGTGCTGCTCGAGTGCCAGGAGCTGGAGCCTAGTCCTTCTTGGCACATGTGGCCTCCACAGAAGGAACTGTTTGTGTTCTGACTTGGCGCAAAAGCAGAGTGATTCTGTGCTTTCCAGTTGTCTTTTTTGGTGTGTTTAAAAGTGGATCTCATTAGGCATTTAAACCTTAAAAGGTTTAACCTTCCTAAGGCAGAGATCTGTATAAAGACTTAGGGATCTGTCGTTAAAGTCTGGTAGAAAACCAGCCATGTCTTTCTGTCCCTTAGACCATGGGAGCAATTCAGGTGCTTGTTTCCTGGTGTGCTGAATATTTCTCCCTCCCCATGCATTGGTAGTGATTTTTTATAATCCTGCATTTCTTTACTTGAGCTGGAAGATCTTTTCTGACCGAGTACTGCTACTTGCTATCATGGGAAAAATTATATCTGTGTCATTCCTGCTGCTTGCTTGTCCCACTGACACTGACTGGGGTGCTGCATTGTTGCATTTCTGCAGGGGCAGAGTATGTGGGTATGCCTGTAGCTTGAGAGACAACACTAGGAAGTTCTGCAGCTGGGAGCTTCTCTGGGAATAGTGGCTATCATTGCCTGCCGCAAGAGAAGAGCATTTCTGCATGGACCAGCCTTCTCAAACCTGATTCTTCGAGAGGCATCCAACTTCAATGAACTTCTGCTTCTGTCTTGTGTTTTGGAGAGAAACTTCTTGGTTTTGTGTAATGAGGAGGTTGCCATTTAGTTAAATGGGAGAGTCCTCATGAAAATTGTGCTGCTTATTTTAGGCTATTGACTTATGCGAGTTATTGGACTGGAAAAGATGCGTAGGCAAAGATGTTGCAGGAAACAAATGTTATAGTTTCCAAGCCATGGTGTAATTTATCTAAGACCAACAATATCATAAAGAGGAGACAATGTCGGGCATTGGTGGCAAATTCTGTGGTACTGCTGTCCATTTGAAGGAGATGGGGAATATTTCAAGCTAGTGATTGCTGAGATCTGTAAGCATCAGAGCATTAGGTGAAGGGAATTTTCTCCTTCTTCCAGTGACAGAAAGTAGCATGAAAGCCTGTGGGAGGTATTTGTGTAAAACAGGCAGTTGTGTGAAGCCATCTCTTCATGCAGAGCTGGTTTTTAATAAAATAGAACTGCTAATTAGTGAGGCTGAAATGAAAATCGAGACTTTTCTGATGCATCTGTCAAATTGATTGTATTAATGATGAGCAAATGCTTTTATAGATCAAAATACAAAGTAGCAAAAAAACATTTTTGAATTGTTATTTTGTCAATTAACAGCAGCAATTAGAAATTCAAATTTTTGATATTCACAGAGGCTTTTGTAAGAGAGCTCATCTGCTCCTTTGATAAATGTTTTGTTTTATTACACTGCAGTGTATTTTGGGAGGGGGAGAACTTTATGGAAGAGCAAAATGTGAACAAAATCTCTGCCTCAAACAGCAAAAGAAATTCAGGGAAGAGAGCTGAGATTTTTTTATTTTTCATTTTTCATGAGGTTGACTGAGTTCTGTCATGTCATCTTGCATTCTATGCTGCTGCGAAAGAATCTTTTCATCTGTTTATAGAGTTCACACACATGTGTGTACTATATGTGTATAATATATGTATTACACACACTGAGTGAAATTAAACCCTAAAACTTGCTGGAAGAAGTTGCAGCTTTGTCAGGATTGAGCTCTGCAGTACAGAGACCAAAAGTCTGGGGATAGTGCATGACTGATCTGGCATAATTGTCAGTCTTGTCCAGAAGTGCTGAGAGTTTGAAGTTTAGGTGCTGTACACTGGGGAGGGATTCCTCTGGTTGATTTTGTGTCTCCAGATCATGGATGACTACGTCTGAACCAGTTTTCTACATTCCTGTTGTTGTCAATGGAAAGAACTAGGTGCTCCAGTGGTGCGCTTCATTGAATTGTATAGGTTGTAACTGGCTTCTTGAGCTCATCTCAGGCAAGCCCCGGCTTTCTCTGACATCCAGATAGCTGCTGTGGAATGAGATGGACTGCACATAAGGAGAGCCTGTTTCTCTTCCCTTGGGGTGCTGCAAGTGCAGGCGTGTACACTTCTCCTGTACACATACCACCATCACCACCACCTGGGGTATGTGACAGCCTTCATATCCTGTGATAGTGTTGTGGTCAGCTCCGTGCACAGCCTGGGTGTTCATTTGCTTCTGTGGGCAATGTATTCCAGGCCTATAAAACGAGATTATGTATGGGGACACTTACCTGCTGTCTTCTTCCTCCTTCCCGCTGCTGCCAGTACCAGTTGGACAACCTTGGAAGTGGGAGAATGCAGATGGGACCTGTGTGTGGGTTCCAGGCTTGGAGTGTGGGTGTTTTGTGGGTTAAAGCACAGCAGTACATGGGGAAGGCACTGCGTCTGGAGCCTACACCCTTGGAGAACAAATGTTCCCCTTTGGTAGCTCTGGAGTCTGAAGGTTAACTAGGGATGTTCCTTGTTTAACACATATCTAGTTAACCTTCAGTGCTGGGGACATGCAACATTTCATACCTCTGTTAAACAGCCTCAGAAGGCCTGAAACAACAGATTTCCTTCATGGCACTCTGCAAGTACAGGGAAGTAGCTCTTAATGTAGGTGGCTTGGCAAAATATTCTAGTCAAGTTATTTGGCCTGCTACCCAGCCTTCGATATGTAATCTTTTGGTACTGCCAAAATACCATTCTAATTAAGTTGACATCGTCTATGAAGCCTGGGTGGTATTACTCCAGTTTTCTTCCCTGTGCTTTCCAACACTGTGTTTTGAAAGGGTTGGTGGAAGCTGTGACACTTGCAACCTCACCATAGTCTTCATTAAGCTGGGATTTTTGTCACCTTGTGACCTTCAGAATCAAGGGAAGAATATTCTCTTTCTTCCTCTCTGCAGGTACAAGTTAATAGCAATAAATAAGTGTTCACTAATGCACATGAAACATGTGATCAGTTGGCCAGATTTCAGCTTTGTTGAACATTAGCCCTTCTACAAAATATTAACCTATTATGTATGTTTATTTTCTGTTTTGTTTACACTTACTTGAAAAAGCTATGCCCTGTTTGTCCCAGGGTGGTATTATAGTTGCAAGTAGGTCAGCATACTTGCTTTTGAGATGTCAGCTTGGAAGTGTTTTTCAAGGGCTAAAAAACAAGAGGGTAAGAAAGACTTTTGCATTGCCGATATCCTATATTTATTTATTTATTTATTTATTTATAGAAATTCTTAGCCTGTATTCAAGAATAGAGCACCAGTAACATTTTAGTTGTGTTCTGAAAGTCGGCACTGATTGCCTGCTGCTAACCATAAGCCACCCGTGGATTTGAAGCTTGTGTGTTGCATAATGCCAGCAAATGCATTTGAGATTACAAAATGGTCTCTTTGCTCTAAGAAGAGATTGCTGTGATTTGTTAGTGAGGCAGCGTTAAAGTACACATGGGGTATCTGTGACATCAGTATCTTAAAAAGCAGTTTTTTTGCAGTTGAGCAAGCTCTGGCACTGCTGGTGCTTCGTTGCATGGGAGTGAATGAGTGCAGTCTCCAAATTGGGTACAGTTTTTTATGTTCCAGTCAATCAAGAGTGTATGTATTCCTTTAATTTCTGTGTGTTATCCCTTGCACTTCTTGCACTTCTTTATTACAAGAGAGCCCTCTTGTAGAGACAGGATTTTCTGTTCATCTCAAGAGCAGCACAGTATTTGTTGGAGTTGCCTCCTTGCACTCTTTGCAACTAGAAGCAGAGTTGGTCACTGCCTGCTTGCTTGGAGTTGATGTAGTCCAGGGCTCTCCTGGCTCTGTTGAGTTACCTCTTACAAGTCATTCTGTGGTAACCCTTACCCTGCTGTGCATGAGAGGTAAAAGGGGTTTGCTTGTTTATTTTTGCTACTTGCTACTGTTACTTAATATGGTGTCTTTGTCAGAATTGTTTCAACAGTTGAATTCTTTAGAATAAATCATGTTTGGGAATAGTTACCACAAAATTATTTGGAGGGTGAATTAACATACTGTTGATGCTGGGGAATGCCTTTCTGCTCACAGAATGTGATTTTAATTTTTTTTCAGAGGCAGAGCAGAAAGTCCTTCTTTTGAGTGTTCTAATCATACAAAGGAGGTATACTGAGAGTAACCTGCTGACTTAAGTGTACCTCTTATGGTATCTCAGAAAGATACCATCTTAGTGAGTAGCTTGCAGTTTGAATTGATATGTCTAAACTTGCCTTCTAGCTTCAACCATTTATATGGGATGAGACTTTGTAAATAAACCAGTGCTTATTCAGGAACATAAATCATAGATAACTGTAAAAGCCGCTGTCAATTGATTTTCTTCAAAAACACAAACCTTGATGTCTAAATAAAAGCTTCTGATAATCCTAGTTAATAACTCTTCCCAAAAAAACTTTTACCAAGAGAGCAGCAAATGATACATGTTCAGTTGCTGTGTTAACTATCAGTATTAAACCCTGTAAATTGTCTATGTAAAAACCCCAATGTCTGATGTCACTGGTCCACAATAATGATGTTTTAAATCCAGGAAAAGTATTTTAACCCACCTGAAAACCCTGGAGAGCAGGAGATACCCTAAGGAGGGATGTGAATGGTATTGATGGATATGTGCTTGTAGCTTTCTGTGCACAAGTGTAAGTGTTGATTTTGAAGTCAGCCTTATGGTCGGCCCTCTGTAGCCAGTGTGGTGCAACAAAAACTAGCAAGTTCTTCGAGAAGCTATGGAGCCCCCTGCATAGAGATCCAAGTAAAGAAAAATAGGCTGTGAATAATTGTAATGATTGATGAATGCATCATTTGGATGAAACAGGCTTAAAATGCTTGAAAAACTGAGCAGTAGGTCATGTGATAGGAGATTGCCTTTTGTTCTTTGTTTCTCTCTTTTTTTTTTTTTTTTTTTAAGTATCTTTGACTTTTGCATCAGCCAGGAGAGGAAAGAAGGTTTCTGCATGCTTTGGAATATTCTCCTCCAAAATGAGGGAGTGTTGTAGAGCAATAAAGGAACAGAACCTGGGAACAGGGCATCCTTGCTGAACATTGCTACTCTATGAATTTAGAAGTCTGTCTATCAAACCTCTGTATATATATTTCAACTATTATCTTGCCTAACTTTTGTCAGGAGGCTGTAAAAGTAACAGCTGAGTAGTGCATGCTACCATCTTATCACCTTAGTAAAGGCAAGTTGAGTCTGGTAGATCTTTCCAATGGATTTTTATGGATAGGCATGTAGATTAAACTATGGTTTCAAGCAGAATCTGTAATGATCTGATTTTCTTTTAAAAAAAAAAAAAGCTCCGTGCGAGGCTGATGAACTTACTCTAATTGTTTAGAAAAATGTCTTGTGTGTAGTTTAGTCTCTGGGCTGGGGGGTCTATAGCCCTTGGCTTTCAAATCCCACCACAGAGGAGGGGGCAGGACAATTCACACCAGTTGCAGGTTGGAAGCATAAAGGCTCATTGGAGTGTTGAATGCAAAAAGCAATGTTTTGGTAAGTAGGCAACAAAAGCAGAATTCAGTTGAGTTGGCACCGCAAGGTGAAAGTAAGTACCTTTGAGAAAAACTTCATATTTTATTTGGAGATCTATCCGAATGTTTAACTTCTGTGAGATGCCTGGAAAGCAGTAATTCTCACGGATGTGCAGTAGGAAAGGTTTGCCAGCTCCTAATGGCAGTAAACAAAGAAAATGAAAGTTCACAGGTTGCCTTGGCCAATGTAATAGTTTGCTGCCACTGGAGAGGGGTGATCCTGTTCCCTTCTAGCTCATGGTCTCCTGCCGTTCACATTGTGCCAGCTGAACTCCCTGTCAGATCTAGGTTTATTGCGTTTGCTTCCTTAGCAGAACACTAACCCAGCGAAACAAATGCGTTAATTAACACAAGCTGAACTCATTAAGGACCATACATGACACAAAAGGGGGAGAAGGAAGGAGTGCCATGAAGCTGCTGGGAGGAAGTGGAGGAAGAAAGCAGAGCAAGGGCTGATGAAGAGAGTGGGATGTCTGTCCTGTTCTTGGCAGTAACAAGCTATTAAATCATCTTGACTGTTGTATAACTTCACTCTAAGTCTTCAGGTTGGATAATAAAAGCTTAAAATAACATAAGGAAATAATTATTTAGACTGCTTCCCAAAACTATAACATTTTGGATTCTGTTTTATGAGAAATGTGACTAGATTGGGGTGGGGAGGGGAGGCAAGACAGTGACAACACAGTGAATAGAGACTGTTTTTCTGGTTTTCTGGAGGCAAAGGATGTAGTGAGGAACTGTATATGCAAAATTAGAGACCACTAATGACCACTAGTCAAGGAAGCTAACCTTGGGCTGCCTACCTGTGCATCTCATGTCCCAGTCATGCATCCTTGTACCTGCTCTGCCTCTGCATATGGCTTGCTGGTGGGGTTGTCTGCTGTATACTATGTAGTTTTTAATTTCAGTTTCTGTCTAATTAACATTTCGTTTAGACTTGGGTACAAGTTTCTGTTTAGTTGCCAAAGTTCCTGCTTCAAAGCTATGGATTTGAAGCTAGTAGGAGACAAGAGGATTTTCAGTGATCAAGGAAGACAGTAAACTGCAGAGTTTTGTAAATTTTTCCAAAGTTTGTTATAGGTTTGGGATTTGTTGTTTGGGTTTTTTGGTTGTTTTTGTTTGGTTTTTTGTTTGTTGGTTTGGTTTTTTTTGTTGGTTGGTGGTTTTTTGTTGTTGTCGTCCAGTGTTGTTGGGCTAAATACTGTTTTTTCTCCCAGGACTTTATCTTTGCTGTCAGTGAAACTGTTCTGTCAGGAGGTGAACATGAATCGACAGGCTATGAGTCTTGAGCCCTCTCAAAATTTTAGGCAGATTCAGGAAACCAAAAAATGCTGAACTGTGTATATTTTATTTAATTTTGTTTGGCAAGGCTCGAAGTGGGATGGCATCAGCTCTTCTGTGCTTCTTCTGAAGTATGTATCTGTTTTGGCTTTCAAAAGCCTGAATTGCCGTTGCCAAGATTCTTCACTTTCTGGCAAAAGTACAATGGCAAATGGCTTCCTTTACAAGGTGTAATATTTAGACTAACAGCTTTGCAATTAAGAATGGCAAAAGAGAATTATATTCCCTTTTTTTATAAGACCAGATTTTTTAGTATGGTTTCGTGGGAGTGTTTGGACGTAACTGAAGTGCTTTTGATTGATGATTTATATTTTGAACGGTGCTTTTCATTTTAGTGCGCAACACTCACTTGAAATTTTAGCTAGAACAATGCTTTGTTTTCAGAGATGTTCAAAGTATTCCTCTAGTTAGGCATTTGCTCTGTATCATAGACTTGCAAATCCTTTTAGGTACATATGTGTAACAAAATGAGTGTGAAGATACCAACTCGTGCAAGGGAAATGGGGAGAAATTGGGAAAGCTGAAGGTATTCTTAAATATTGCCTGCTGCTAATCTCAGTAGGCCATCAGGGTGTTGACGATCGCGTCATTAAGTCTTTTGTGGTTGCAGAGTGATTCCATTCTGGAGTGTTTGGGGAGATGTTTCCGAGGAAAAAAACTTGTTTGAAGGGAAACTGGGCGAGTATTATTTTTCAGCATGGGCAGACGAGATTTTGGGTATGAGGACGGACGAGCTGGGGAGAGAAGCAAGTGTGTGTTTGAACTTAGTAAGTTCAGAAAGTGGTCAGTAAAACATTCGACGTCATGAATCCAGACCTGCTTACTAAGTGATCCCCTGGGGAAGGGTGAAGGGTGTTCTCAGTGTTATAAATTGACACAGTCTCCACCTGAAGCTGTCTCTAAAAGAGAGCAAGATGCTTTAGAAATCCTTACATGATTGCTGAAGTTATTATGAAACCTGATGGCAAACTTGAGAGCTGCCAAGGATGTTTTAGTTTCCTTGGTCCAGCCAGCTAAGGAATCTGATGGCACTTTCTTTTCAGCCCACATAGTCATTCAGGCTTCATTTTTGTGAGAAGTTGTGTGGATCTTGCATGCAAAAGCACATCTGGGTCCCGCAGTTTCAGTGCAGCTGGGGACATTGCTAGCTGTCAGGTCTTTCAACTACAGAAAATTCACTGGCATGCCTCAGGCTGCTTGTATCCAACTTTATTTCCAGTGTAACTATGGCAATCGGAGTAGACTGGTAAGAAAGTGTCAGAGTATGGGTACTCATGCCTGTGTTGCAGAGGGTTGCTCGATGTATCCATATAATTGCCTCATCTTGTAAACGTGTTTCAGTGATACAGATACATACACACACATTTTATAGATACATATATATACATACATATATATACAGACATACATATATATATACATATATATACACGTACATACATACATACATACATACATACATACATACATATGTATATATGTATATATATATGTACATGTCTGCAGAAAAAACCGGAACACTTTCCTAGATGATATGAAGTAGTGGGGAGCCTACAGCCGGGAGAACAGCCTGTTGAAGTCTTGGAGATTGCTCCTTGTGTAGGCCAAGAAGAGAGGGTCGTTTTCTTCCTGGGTCTTCAAGATGTTGAATTTTAAGTCCAGTTGACTTAACCCAGACAGTCCTGAAGGTAACTTAGGGGAGAATATTGTATTGATTCAGTTTTAAGACTTTGTACTAGTTTCTTTGGAAAACCCAGGTTTGGTCTGCTAAACCTCATTCTGTATTGTGAGGAGAAATGGAATAGTGATACTTAGTGTCTGACAGAATAAAAGATATACATAAAAGAGAGGGAAAGATTTTTAACGTGTATATAAAACGTGAGATCTTAGATAAAGGTCTTCAGGTCAAAATTAAGGCTATGTTGCAGCTTTTTCACCTTCCCTCTTTCACAATAGTTCAGTTATAGAAAACAGAATATTATAGGAGAAAAATGATGAAATACTTAAAAGGGTATAGCATTCAACAAATTTGTTAAGTTACCTTTCATAAAAGAGCATAAATCCAGTTTTCAAGAGCTCTGGAGCTTGTCTTGCAACTCTGCCAGGTTAAAATCCCCCTTTTTTTTCCTCCTCCTCCTCCTGTTCCTAACTAATCTGCAAGCAATCGTGTTTTAAAAATTATTTTTCTCTTGAATTTAAAGACTTTGACAGATGGCACATGTAGAACCTGGAAAACTTCCTGAATTGGCAGAGTGACCATACCCCTGCCATTTTCCTACCACAGTATCTGTAGGTGCGTAGGCTGTGTCTTCTTCCAGAGTGCTGGGCGAGATACCGTTTCCTCTGCCGGGAATGTGCAGAGAACAAGTGATAAATCAGAAAAACATACCTGGTGATGGGCTGAATTTGCAGTTAATAGACAACTTAATCTGCTCGTTAGCTGAGGAATTTAATTGTGACTTAAACAACAGATTCAGAGCAGTGGCAATCTCCAGGGTGCATACCTGAAGTGTTTTCCATGCAGGATTAATATCAATCTTTTAGATGGTCTGAGTTCGTTTTAGCACTTTTGAGAGACTGAGACATCAAAGCTATGCCTCACAATAGTCCATTCTTTATTCTAGAGAATGTCATACCAAAAATTAATCTCGTGACCTTTGAAACTTGGTTTATCATGACTGTCCTTCTTTCAGGGCCTCTGTCCAAGGCAGGGCTCTGAAGCCAATAAAAGCACATGAAAACGCTTGGTTCTGAATGTGCACAGGCTGTCTCGCTCAATGTTGCATGACAGTTGTTCTCTCAGCTGAATGTCCCGAGTTTTGTAACAGTGATCGACTACATAGCTTGTTTTCTATTTACAATCCTTTGGAATTTCCCTCCCCCATCTAAGGCATTTTAGGAAAAGGGCAGTAACTTGGCACTTGAATACCTCTTTGCGATTTGTGCTGTGTAAATTGTGTGGAAAGAACATGTATGTCTGTATGCAGCTACAGTCTCTGAAGAGAAGTGACATGCTGAAAATCATGTTTAAAGACAACAGCACAGGAAAAATTGATCTATTTTTTCTTTTTGAGTCCTAATATTTATCTACTGAACACGTGAATTGGTGTAGACTTCTGTCCCTATGAAATTTATTACTTGTTGATATGGTACAAAGGACCTTAGGTCTTAAAGGTGAGCAAAATCTTTTTGTATTCCTGGGGTAGGACTGGGTTGATAAACTGTTTTTAGACAGACAAAAGAGATTAGATCTTAAATCAGTGTTAATGTGTGACTGACCAGGAATGATATCATCTAGAGATTATTGCTTTCCTCTGTTTCTGCAGTGTTAAATGAATACCCAAGAATGTAGCAGTGAAGCAAATGGTTCTTGATAAATTATGCAGTCTTGACTCCAACTATTGTTTGAGGTAATTTATGATCTTCCATTGGTGTAATGGGGCTGTGGCATAAGCTGCAGCATGCCCTAGAGTAGACAAATTGGTCTGGTATTGTTTAGGAACATATTTAATCTATCTTGCTATAGGTGAATTGGAGCCTTTTGCTGAAACGCCAAAAGACCAGTATTTTGATATTCAGCCCTAAATAACCTACCATTAAATTTGCAGCAGTTCTGCCTTTTCCTGATGTCTAAATACTGAAGTGGTAATAAACATAAAACTGTTGCAGTGTAAAGCTCAATTCTTTTCCCTTACCCCTTTATGTAAACTTTCTTCAGTCTTGGTAGGTTTAGAGGCTAATAATACAGTTCTCTTTATTCTTAAAGCATTTTACCAACTTTAGACAGCTATTCCAGTGGCTTGCTTAATTTCTCTGTAGATGTGCTTATGAAAAAGAAAACAAAATGGTACTCGCCCAAGTGAAAAGGTTTTTAAGAGCTTTTCTTAAATCCGTGCTTAATTCTCCCAGAACAAACTTGGGTGATTAAGGTGAAATCTTCAGATCAATCTTTAAAACTGATTGCAAACTTTTAGGTGTGGAGAGGTAGTTAGATGGCTGTAGACCACTGTTTGTATGTTTAAAGACTAGCAATAGTGCAGGTTGACTAATGTGCCTACAGTTAGATGCTTGGTGTTGCCTACCCCCGCTTCGGATCCTGTAAGATTTTGGGTTTAATTTTTTTTTTCTATAGTATTTTCTTATCTAGAATAAACAACTGGATTTACACATATTTGGTTACATGGATTTTCAGAGTTGCTGTTGCCAAACCAGTTTCCTCCCGCGGTAATTGGCTGTATGAATTGATCACAGAAAACTGTAGAAGCCCAGTAACTACTTCCTGGAAAGAAGTTCCCAGGAGTTTGCCTGCCTTACTGATAGAGAAGGCGGCTACCATACCTCAGCCAAACTCATCCTGGAACTAGGTAAAATAAAGCTTCCTTGATGAGTGCCTGGTTCGTGGACCATAGTGATGCCTCCTCCAGCCACCTAGAAACAGAGACTAGACAAGAGTAAAGGAATAAAGATAGGTATTTATTTGAAGGGCCTTCAAGGTACACCCTGGGGGAGCCAGAGGCTGCTTCCAAAATTGGACCCCAAGATGGACGACAGGTCACGAGTTCTTCACACTTTTATAGGTTTGGACCATTTGCATATCAGGGTTAATTCTCCAATTAAAGCCCCAGTTTTAGCAATGTAACGCCCCTCAGCTTGCCCCCCTTAGAATCTTTAGTTTACACATTTTGGGCCTAAAAACAGCCTGGCTGTCCTTGAAGGCAAAGCCCGGAGAGGCTTTGTTATGTCTACCCAGTACGAGAGAGTAGGAATTACGGGCTACAAGGAACTTCAGAGTTACACTCTAAGCAGTACAGGATTTAAAAATACAAAAGTTAAAACCTAAGGCATCAATAGGCTGGAAGTCCTCTGGGAACAGTTTGTCCAAAATGTTTTTTTACCCTTGTCCCTGACTTAACTGTCCCATAAATTTTGCTGGCAGCTTTGGTTTGGTGACAGTTCATGCTTACCAGAGAGCAGTGGGTAGCCTGTTTAAAACTGGGGCTTTTGTTTTGAGTACATAATTGATAATTAATAGCGAACAAGACAGGAGCTCGCTTGTGGTAGAAGTAAAAGTTCTGACCGTGCTTTGCAGCCTGCTTTCTCTTCCCCATTCATGCTTTTTTCATCTACTTGGAGGTGGCATCGCTTGTCTTACACTGCAGGGATGTCTCCAACACTGGTTGGAAGAAATGCTGGAGCAGCAAATGGTGCTTTATTTATTTATTTCGGTTTATTTTGGTTTCTTTTGTTATGAGGCAGTTATAACAACTTTCTTGACATTGTCTTGCCTTCTTATTTTTAGTTCTTTAGCCATATGTTCCTCTAAATGTTTGCGGATTTCTTTTCAGGCTCTATCTGATCTCAAAGTGGTGCTTTAAAGAAACACAACTCACCTTGCAAAGCTGCTGCTAATAATCACTCAGAAGAGCAAGTGCAAGACTTGAATGAGTTTGTATGTGACACTCTGATATATTGTGTGAGAATAAAACCATGAGAGAAAAGGCAGGCAGGGAAGGGTAAAGGTTAGACATTGTGTAGCCAGGCATTGAAGGCTAATGCTGCATAATGATCTTGGTGTTCTTATGGGTCTTTTCCAACTTAAATGATTCTGTGATAAGTGACTGTCATCTTAATTAACTCACAGATTTCAGTGTTTTCTTTCCACAATTGAAAACATAGCCTCAGGTGGTGAGAGCCAGTTTTCAAATGGCTTGGGTTTTGCTGTGAAGGGAGGCTTTCATTTTTGCCTGAACAGTGGGAATGAAGTAGGAGCCACGTGGCCTGAGAATAGGTATGTTGGGCTTTTAAAGGAAATATCAAATTGCACATGTTTGCTGCACTACAGGCAGCAAATGTGCACATTTTCTGCTTCAAGTTGATGCAAATCCTCATCACCTCATCTTGATCTTCCCGGTCTTCCTCCTCCAACTGTTTTCAATAATAAGTTGATGAAATGTCTTCAGTATGGTTTCTGACAGTTTGTTTGTACTCTGCAGGTCCTGGGAAGCAGTAGATGTAATTTGAAGAAAATTTGAAGGAACAAATGGCTTTAGCTGGCTGCCCAGACTCCTTTTTACATCTTCCTTATCGGATAGTAAGTTGTGAAACTGCATGTTCATGTCAGCTTGTAGCATCATATTGCTGTGTGCCGGTGATTGATTGTGCATTCAAACTTTTCATCAAACTGCTAATAGCTGTCTGGCAATTCTCTGGGTTTTGCTAACGTTTGGAAACAGAGCCTCTGTTACCGTTCTGTATTCTAGTTCTGCTGCTGAAAAAAATTGGGTCAATCATATATGTGGATTAAGATTTGATATTTGTCTTTAAAATAGCCATTTCCTATTTGAGAGAAGGCACTTATTTCCAAAGAAAAGGTGGTAAACTACAATCCCAGTGAAATGCCTTGCATCAAAATGTATCAGTTTGCTGAATGCTATATTTGTAGGAACAAAGGCAGAGATTTTTACACTTGCTTAGATCCTATGCTTTTTGAGTCATTGTGCTGTATCTAAGCAGCCAATATGGCATATTACAAAGAGTATATTTTAAAAAACTCTCAGCTAAATTCAAAGATACTCGAAAAAAATGCATGTGAAAGTTCTCTTTTTTTCCCTGGGCAGTTTTAGTTGGCAAATGCTTGCTTTGTATTTTTTATGAAACTGCAAATTGCTAGTTTGGATATGATCTTTTCTTTGCACTTTTTATCTTCTGTTTTCATAATATGATTACCACCCTGAGGATTCAGTTATGATTTTCGACCCTGTAGATACACAAATAATTAAACAGTGTCATGTGACATTAAAACCTTTTCCCTTTGTCCCAAGAGAGACATTGCTAGTAGTGATTACTACAGTCATGCTACTCATTTGGAAGAAAAGCAAAAAACCAGACAAAAACAACAACAGAATTTCCAAAAAATCTCTTTAGGATTTATACATGTTGTGTAATATGTCAGCTTACAATTTTTTCTTCCCCAACAGGAAGCCTCAAATTAGTTAAAAGTCTAATGTTAGTATATGCTGAGTTGTCAGCTGAATGTACCTGAATGCTTCTCCCGATAACAGGAAAAACATAACAGTTCTTTTATAGCTTCTTTTACAGCTATAAAAATAGACTGGACTTTGAGAAATTGGATGTCCTGAAAATCTGTTACTATACTTGGATCTGTGATTTTAAAAGAATATGTGAATAGATGTGCCTGGACTTCATAATTTTGATGCACTGTGAAATTACGCTTCCAATTCATTTGGAGCATCATCTGAGTCATGATGCAAAGCTGAGGGAAGGGAGAGCTACGTAAGAGAAACTTGACATTCTAGGCGGTAATTTTTGAGTTGCAAGTTCTTTAACTGAGTGTCAATCTTTCTGGTGAAAATAGTGCCTTTAGTGGTTCATAGGAAGTAAGAATGTGAATTTTCATTGGTACTTCCCTTGCTCTGACAAACCCTGTAGATAACCTTCTTTAGTCTGGGGCAGTCAGCAGACTGGAAGTGTCAGAGCAACATGGGGTGACTTAAGATGGTGGGAAAATGACTCAGTTATTTTTGGTCAAAGCTTACTGTGTATTAACTACCCTAAGTGCTTATAACCAGTTTGAAGACTAGCTGTGGAAGCCCATTCACAACTACTGTGCCTTCTGTCAGAACTGAAGTTTGCATTAAAAAAACCCTGAACATCTGTTTTTCCACCCCTACTAAATCTGACTTAGGAGCTTTCATCAACTTGTCTTTCAAATTTGGCTGCAGTGAAAGCATTTTGTTGGTAAAGGGCTGAAAGAAGGTTAAACTAAATATGCTCTAGATTAGAGTGTGAAGAAGTATTCTCTTTTTTCAGCACATTTTCTTACTTAATATGAATGAAAGGCTATGAAGGCCGTTGCTCCAGAGATCCCAAGGTTGGGACCTTAATGCTGTAAATTCAGTATTAGAATAAATTGACACATTGGAGGTTGGGATTATATTCAAGGCAAGAAAAATGAGAACCTGGATAAGTGAGGATGCACTACAGAATATCCTTTAGGATGTCTTGCTGCCAATCTACCTTTTCTCAGTTTTTTTATGTTTTTGAAGAGATGGGCAAGGTATAGATCTCTGACTTTTTTACTGAGCTCTTTGTTTGCTGGATTTGCTGCTTTCAGAAGCTTTCAGGTCTTGTTTAAGAGTATTTTTCTTCTTTTTCTTTCAAGTTTTTCAGGAGTTAGCACATAAACCAGTCACACTGAGTGGATTCTCCTAGAAACAATCTCTAGCTCTGGGGAAAAAAAAAAAAAAATCAATACTATCTTTCAGTGGCTTTCAGGAGTCCTTTCCAAATTCTTGAACTCTTCAATAAAAATCCGGCAGTGAGAATTGGCAGTGTTTGTCTTCTGTTCCTGGAAATTCAGAACATAGTCCCAGAATTTCTCAGAAAAAATGGGATGATTTACTGTGTTTCCGTTCTTTTGCAATCTGTAGTCACAACAGTATTTATGTGCAGTGACTTGAACTCTTGGGGAATATTTAGTTCTTTAACCCTTTGCATTAATTGTACAAGTCTCAGTAACATAAATAACAAAAAGACGGGGTGTTTTTCTCAGTTTATGAAGATAAAATTTTGGGCATGCGGGAGTGTTCTGTTCATATTCCACTTTCTGCCTTCTGTTTGTTTTCCCATGGCCAAGATGCAGGTATGAGTTCAGTAATAATTAACATAATTTGGTTTTAGTGAGCTGAATTCTTATTTGAGAAAGGACTTGTAACTTGGTACAAAATAGACTACAAGCACTTGGCCACAAAGTAGGGAGAAAATGGAAATTGCTTTCTCTTATGTGTACAGAGCTGTGGATTTCAGGATTGCTAATAATTCTCTTAATCAGATAAGAGTGCAGAATATTGCACATCATACTTGAGAAGCTTTGTGCACTTCAAGAGTAGGAATTAAATACCTAAGAGAATTAATCAGAGGCTAGCTACTGTAATGAAAGCCTCTTTCAATGATGTCACGTTTGCGGATGTGA
The DNA here is from genome assembly GCA_013398115.1 of Falcunculus frontatus. NCBI lineage: Eukaryota > Metazoa > Chordata > Aves > Passeriformes > Falcunculus > Falcunculus frontatus. The sequence goes on along the minus strand of VZRV01006379.1, from coordinate 276,479 downwards.
AGGTGTTTTGCTGCCAATACTAGAACTACAATAGTGACATTCCTCTGCCTTCATCTGGAGCAACAGCTAGGCAGAGGTTCTCCAGGTTTTAGTATGGCAGCTTTGATCCTTGTTTTCAATTAAATGATACAGTAAGTTAGAAGACAGCTTTGGAGGTCATCTGATCCAAGTCCATGGCATATTAAGGTTATACTTGTTTTCCTAGAGTGCTTCATCTTGGTGAGTGCGGTTTTCAGGAAACTTGCTTTTCTTATTTTCAGGGGTGGCTTGCTTAGATTGGTCACTTAGAGAAGAGAGGGTTTCTGCTTTAGTGAAGGGGGAGGAAAAAACCCTTTTGATTTGATTAAATCTCTAATTTATTTGGAGTATTACCTTGATGGATGCAATAATCCTCACCCTTGTGACATCCAGGTGCCTTCTATATGACGCAGGCTTATCTCTGCCCATTTGGAATTGAACAGTCTGTTATTTAGTGTTAATATAGGAATACATGCTGCAGTCCATGTTTGTGTGCATAAAATGTCTTTTATCTTAAAAATCCCTGCATGAAAAGCATTTGGTTGCAGAACTTGTCTCCAAGTGGGCTTGGAAAGGGCTGTTGAAACCTGTGTTTTGTCCCTCATTGTCTGCCTGACACTGTTTGAAAATCTTTGTTAACTTGGCTGTTGACAATTGTTAATCATTTCCTTGGAGATGTTTCTTGCCAGTTGTGGTAAGAAAGATGCCAGGCTGGTCACTCCTCTAGTGGGCAGGAGGGAGAAAATATAATAAAAAGCTTATGGGATGAGATAAAGGCAGGGAGAAATCACTCACCAGGTACCATCACAGGCAAAACAGACTCGACTAGGGGAAATCAGTTTAATTTATTACCAATCAAATCAGAGTAGGGTAATGAGAAATAAAGCTAAGTCTTAAAAACACATTCCCCCCACTCTGTCCTTCTTCCCAGCTTCAACTTCACCCCAGATTTGCTCTCCCTCCTCCCCTCCGGTGATGCAGGGGGATGGGGAACAGGGATTGCAGTCAGTTCTTTACACGTTGTCTCTGACAATCCTTCCTCCTCAGGGGAAGGACTCCTCACACTCATCCTTTGCCTCCCGCATGGGGCCCTTCCCAGAGATAAAGATCTGCATGAACTTCTCCAGTGTGGGTCCTTCCCACATGAGCATGGGTCCCTCCCATGAGGTGCAGTCCTTCTGGAACAGGCTACTGTACCTTGGGAGGGTTACAAGGCAGAAACAGGGCCAGAAACCCTGCTCCAGTGTGAGCTCTTCTCTCCATGGGTGCACAGGTCCCACCAGGAGCCTGCTCCGGTCTGGGCTTCCCGCAGTGTCACAGCCTCATTTGTGCATCTACATGCTCTGGCACAGGGCCCTGGATGGGCTGCAGGTGGATCTCTGGCTGCCTTGTGGGACTCCATGGTCCCTGCAGGGACACAACTGCTTCACCACGGTCATCACCACGGGCTGCTGGGGAACCTCACCTCTAATTCCTGGAGCACCTCCTCCCTCTCCTTCACTGACCCTGGTTTCTGCAGAGCTGTTTCTCTCACATATTCCCACTCTTCTCTTCATCTGCTATTTGTTGTGGTTTAGGACTGTTGCTCCCTGATTTAGTTGTCCCGCCGAGACTCTCCAAACCCCACTGTTGCTGGGTTGTTCTCCCAGCCCCACCCCTGGGGGTGGCCAGAGAGGAGAATTGGAGGCACAAAAGCAAAGGTAACAGATTAAAATAAGACCAATGTACTGGAAACAGCCATGAGATAAGAAAAGGAACAGTAACAGCAACAATATTGACAACAAAAGTGTTTCTTAGAGAGTGATTTCACATGCACGAGGCTCAGGGAACCTGACCACAGTACCAGGCTTGCTCAGCAGGAAGGAACCTCTTCTCCTCAGAATCTGCTTTTTTCCACCCCTGGCAATGAGGTGAGGTGGTATAGAATAACCTCCCTGTCCTAGCCATGCTGCCTCCCAGCTACTGCAAAAATTAACCCTGTCTCGGTCAGAACCAGGACACAATTGAACAGAGGGGTTTTTTTCCTCACAGCAGCCACCCCTGTCCCTCCCCCCACTACCAAAGCCTTCTCACACCAACCCAATACATGACTTTCAAGATTCAAAACAAACGGTGGCTTCATTTACTCTTATTAGGCTTAAATCTACAAGGATTCTGCTTGCATAAAATTAGTCCCAGAGTTTGGGTTTTTCATGCTGAGAGGGCAATATGGAAGGACCAGAGTGCACAAGCAGGCTTTCAAAGTCCTTGGGCATAGCTGAGTGAAAAAACACCAGATGCATTATTACATTGCATCATTCTTCTACATATTGCATAAAGAAAAGCTGAAATGTTGCTGCTGCCAATGCAGAAAGTAATCAGATTTGTGAAATATGGTGTCAGTCAACAGATCTTTTATTGACGATACTCTTGTTTTAACAGTTTACATGTATGTGGTGTAGAGGGTTGACGGACTGGAGCAGACATAAAGCACAAAGCAGCGTGAACATTAGTGAATGTTTTTACAAGACATGTTGCCTCCAATATGAAGTTATGAAATCTGTCTCTCTGAGTGCAGACTGCAAATGTTTTTTACAGATAGAGTTGATGCTGCTTGTTAGTTTTCATTGAAGACCAACTGAAGCTAGATTTCTAGCCTGTATTTTTCTTGGAAAGAAATCTGTTTAAAAAATTGTCCCAAAACCAGTTGTTTTCATTAACATTGAAGTAAAGTGCTTACCTCCTAAAGAGGCCATTGGAAGTGTAGTTGCCACCACTATGGTGTACCAGCAGAGTACTTAAATGAAGCAAAATAACATCAAAGAAATTAGTACCTTACACTAAGCTTATATACAATTGATTACAGTTTCCCTTCTTTCAAGAAATGCTCATCATTTTTTTTTTGTTTTTTGCTGTACCAATTTACCTTTCTACATTTCCAATTGCAGGCATGTACCTTACGGTTTGTACTTTTGCTTTTGTATTCTAATTTATAGAAGTTGGTTGGCAAAACATGAAGTCTTTTTTTTGAAGGTGAATGTGAGCAAGAAATTTCAAGTGGCTCAGTCCACATTTTTCAATTGTATGAACTTTTTCAACCCATCAAGAAAAAAAGACTTAAAGCACTCTAATGGTCAATCATACCGTTTGCTACTTGGATTTACTACTAACACTGGTCAGGAAACCACACAGATGTTGCAAATCAAGTGAAGAAATAAAGTAAAGAAGTTTAATTTTCCGTCTTCCTGTTGATGAGTTCATGCTTAAACACTAGGCTGGACCTGTCTTTAAATGCAAGCAGTCTCTTGATTTAGCTCTGGTTTTCATACGTTTAAGTCTACGGTTTGCTACTTTTATACTTGAGAGAAAGTTGAGAGGGGGTTCTTAGGAATATATAAAAATACCTGAAACATTGTAAAGAGAATGGAGTCAGGCTCTTTTCCCTGATGACCAGGGCCAATGGACACAATCTGAAACACAGGAGGTTCCCTCTAAATGCTGGGCAATGCTCTTTCACTGTGAGTGTGACTGAGCGCTGGCAGAGGTTGCCTGGGAGAGGTGGTGAAATCTCCATCCTTGGAGATAGTCCAAAGCCATCCAGACATAGTCTCAGGCAACTGGCTGTAGGTGGCCCTGCCTGAGCAGGGGATTGGACCAGGTGACATCCAGAGGTCTCTTCCAACCCCAGTCATTCAGTGATACTGTGAAAATCAAAAGCAGTGGGTGTCTTTAGGTTCTGACTTCTATGCAACTTTTAAGATGATACTTCCAGACTGAAAAAATATCCACATTGCTAAGAACAGACTATTTTCTGTTCTCTCACAAAACTTCATGAGAACATTCTGAAGCAATGGTAACAATCAGTTTAGCAGACTATAGCACCAAACAAAATCCTGTATATTTTTTCATGAGTTGGATCTTTTCCAAATGAGTAAATATTTAACAAGCTGTTTACCAACTGGTTATTTTGCAGAATTACCAGTATGAGTTTTTTCATGTTAGTAACAGCTCTAATTTAGCAGAAGAGAGTTGATGTACTAGTCCTAAGACAGCTTCCCACTTCAAATGCCTGCATAAATATAAGAAGATAGAAACCTAAAATACAAAGGAATGGAAGCATTGTTTTTAAAATTGCATTTGTTATAGCTAACTGGAATTAGGTTAGTGATAGTTTGGGGGGGGGAGGTGTGCTTTTAATGAACCTTCCTCCTACAGATGTTCTGTGCTCTACATGTGAGTAAATAGTAACCAGTGGAGAAGATTATTTTGTTTTTTAAGAGGAAGATAATATTGCTGTGTATTTGGAGCTGTCACTTTTCAAGAAAGCACTGGGACTCGGATAATTCTTAGTGTTGTTGTCCATGCCAGTTGGCTCAGAGAGATCTTTTCTATCCTTGGAAAAGACCAGTGATATAATGTTGCCTTATATTTAAGTATTTCCAAGAAATATATCTAGATACAGACCTTGTGTAAAGTTATGCCCAGTACATTTTCTTGTCTTACATAGTCTAAAGAGAATCTGTTTGATCAAAGGAAGGACAATATTTCATAAGCACTTATTTAATTTTTTTTTTTTAAGTTAAAAAAGGAGGGAGGAGAAAACTCTTCCAAACTACCACCCCAAGTCCTGTGATTCTGCATGAAGCTGTTCATGTGATCAAATCTGGGAGGAGAATTTTCCTGTTTCTAAGAAGAAACTGAGGGTACAGTTTCCTAACTTTGTGATGCCTCATGGCAGAGATCTCCTTGTTTCCACGCTTGCAGACTTTCTTCTCCAAACTGAAGGTGCTGATTCAAAGAAGAATGGGGAGCCCGAACTCACTGTGGCCTTGGTGTGGTGAAGATGCCATTTACTTGGTAAAGCTAGGGATAAATATATCAGGTCCACCTAGCACTAGCTATGACTGAAAACAATCTTTACCTGCTCTTTTTTCATCCCCTAAGAACTTTCCTTTCTGTTCCTAATATAATGAAATCTGAAATGGTCTTTTTAAAAAGTTATTCCTAGGTTCCCACAAAACCCTGCTTCTTTTTGAGGTATATCTTTCATTCCTAGTATTGCAGGTATGTTCCTTTCGTGGAGAGGTGGGATGGAAAGTGCTGCACAGAGCAAGGACTTTGTTCTTGTATGGCTGACTTTGCATTTTCAGGATGGAATTTTACCAAATTGATCAGCTTTCAGGAATCCTTCATGAATAAAGGGCCAGATTATTGGTATTAATGGCCTTTTATGCTAGATAGTATTGATATTTTAATCTGAGGCATTAAGATACAGTGTTTTTATTTCTGGTTTTGAAAGAACAGTGAGCAATCAAAGGTAGAACACAAATGCCCAGCAGAGCTCTCAGGCTTTACTGCTATTTTAAGATAGCTTTGGCCTGCGTACTGGTACGACCAGTGTGCATATTTGAAATTCTAGCCTCTACAATGAAAAGACAAGCCCTCGGAAACAGCCAGTGGTTTTGGAGCATGCTGGTCCTTTGCAAGCTGAATGTTAAACAATGACTTAAGACTCTACTACATACTGGCTGTAGCTCTTGATGTCTTACACACTGGCTCCTTTTTTTGACATAATTTTGGCAAGTGGGGGAGCCTGGCAGTCCTTCATGCTAGAGGCCTTAGCTCTAATAAAGCGCTTTAGTTATTAGCACAAGTAAATAGTTGTCCATTTGTGCTTCATTAATGCATATTAGTCATACAGTAAATACTGTCATGCTGGCAAGTTCCCCAGAATCGTGAATACTTCTGCACAGTTCAGGAGGGGGTTTCTGACAAAGTGGTGTTGGCACCTTTCTTGAAGAAGTTCTTGGAGCTATTAGCGTAGGAGAGTGACAGGCCGTTGTTTCAGCTCACGTGAGTTTTGTAGAGTTGATGCTTCAGTGGAGGCAAAGAGGTATTTTTGATGAATTTTATGCTGTTGCAGTAGGTTCTTCTCAAGTATTCAGTTGACTTTTCTACAGCCCTCAGGTATATTGAGGCAGGTTGCTTTGGGCTGTGGGGAGTACAAATGAGGTGCCTACTCTTCTAATGAAAATAGATGTTACAAAAATCCCATACGATTGTCCAGCATTGTAAAGTTTTAACTGTATATTTGAAAAAACCTGGTATGTGTAGCTAGATGAAATCATAGGCAGCACATTGATCCATGATCTGTGTAAGTGTTTTGGTTTCTTGAGAGATATGACCCTTGGTACAAATGGTGTAAAATTGCAAACAAGTATGACTTGTTCTTTGGAAGAGCCAGTGTAGCTTTACCAGTTGCTTTTTTTTTGTCCTTTGAGTTCCTGGCAGTGACTTCCAGTAGGACTTGCTCCATACTCTTGCCAACTTGTCAATGCTGACCAGCTTCTGGTTCTTCATATTGTCATCCTCACCTGTTTTGAAGAGGAATGTATTTTCCGCTTCTGAAGTCACCAGAATCATCCTCTGATTAGTGACTTACTTTTTTGAAGATTAGAGGGAGTAGCCTTGCAGTGATATTGGCTAGCTTCCTTAGCACCTTCTAACGCAGACAAGCAGTTAGCTTGTCTGATCCATAACTTTCCTTTGCTGTGAGTAATGGTTCAATCCTCCGGATACTGACACTGTGCTCAAAGAACTGGGAGACATGAGGAGGAACTAGGAAAAACTGAGGCAAAAAAATCATTGGTCTTTTGTGTCCTTAGCTGCTGGGTCCTGTGCACAATTGAGAACTAGCTAAACTAATATTAACCATCCTTTTGTCCTTACTTGCCTCTATAACAATTCCTTGTTTTTCTTTGGCATCCTTTGCTTGCTCCAGCTCTTCTGCATGTGCACAATCTCCATATTCTTTCTGCATAACCTCTTCCTGCTTCAACCTTCTTTATGTTTCAGCATTTAAGCTGAGGCAAGAGTTGCCTGTCCCTTCAGCTTGCTTTCTGCCATTCCCCTGTGACTTTCTGCATGCCACAATGGACTATTTTTGAGGTTTGAGGAGGCTGTTCTGCAAGATCAGATGGTTGCCCTGGATAGCTTGATTCTTCAGAGAAGTCTGCCATGGGAACCTTGCACACAGATCCTTGAAGAGGCCAAAAATCTGCTTTCCCACAGTCCAGGACTGTGATTCTGCTGGTAGTGTTTCTCTTTGCTTACTCATTACTGTCATCTCTGCATCTTCATTGCCATCAACCTCTTCCTCCCCAACTGGCTCTTCTTTGTCCGCCAGTTGGCTTTGCCAGCTTGTTGGTCAAGCAGGAAAGTGCTTACCCAGTTGGCTCACTGATCACTTGTGATATGAAGTTATCTTCAACCCACTCCAGAAATCTTTGTACTGTCCAGTGCTGGCTGCAGCTGGAACAGCACTGTTTGCTTGTGAGTGGGTCAGAAATGTGATTTAGATGATTTTTGTCCAGTTTCTTCCCATCCCATGCACCTGGCTGCAAAAATGGATTCATTTGGTTTGAGCAAGACAGGTATTCTGAACATTAATCTTCTTAAAGATGGTGGGTGCTGCTTTTGGGAAGAAGTATTGAGGTGGAAAACAAGGGACTTGGCAGTGTGACAGAAACAAAGGGAGAACCTAGAGGTGCTAGCCGATTGTTCAGGTGTTGCCTGTCCCAGCACTGTCCTTTGTGGCTTCCCAGCCAGGCTTTTGGTACTCAGTCTCTTGTCGTGGCACTCTCCTGGCTTCCCTGATGTTTACTCTCTCTCACAATGCTTACATCCAAGTGGACCATCTCTCGTGCTGCCTTCTCTGAGGACCTACTGCCAGCCGTATGTCCCCAGGACTGTCCTTGGGGTGATGTAGGGAAGCTCCCGCTTGCTGAGTGGCTTATGAACTTCCACCCTCAGATCTGACTAATGCTGCTGTCCTTTGGTCATGACTGCCCCTGACTCTGAGTCATTTGGTGGGGAGGCAGGAGAGTTCTGGCCAAATGTCCACCTTTCCTTTCCACTGTGGGCCCCTTGTAGAAGAGATGCCATCCGTGTGCCTGGAAAGCAAGGAGGCAGTGTGGGTCAGGGAGGAAGGGCTGACAAAAGCCTTCAAATGCATGAACTGTTTTATTGGTTGTAAAGAGTTCGTGCCTAGCTTGGCAAGGCTCACATCTCCCTTTCCTGCCTGTGGGTTTTCTACCTCTTCCATCTCTCTGGCAGACACCTGGCCTCCCAGGATTTCTTTGAGTGGTTATGTGCAGGCTGATGGAGAGTAGTGCCTGGAGGAGCTTGGGAGAAGACATTCTGGCCCTCCTGGAAGGAGATCATGGGGTCTTTCTGGAAGACATCTTGGCAATGATGATGTCAGGAGACAGTTAACTCTGTGGCTACTCCACTTGCATGGGCTTTCTCTCCTAGTCACCCTCTACAGCTCTGCATCTCCTGCCACCTGGTTGAGTGAAGCCCTTTTATCCTGCACAGTCCTTCTGTGTGCTCCTACCCTCTTCCCCCTCTGCATATCCTCCTTCTTCCAGAGCTCTTTCTTCTTGGCCACACCACCATGACCTCTTGTCATGATCTCTTGGAAAGATTTCTGCAGAAGGTAACTCCAGGATCATGTGTAACACACATGTTACATACATACATAAATAATCCATTTATTAAAGCAACTTAACATGTTACTCACTCACACATGCCCTCTCAAGTTTCACTCTCAAGTGAGTTTTTTTTCCTTTTCAAATTCAGGACAGACTCAAGGAATTTTTCAACCCAAATATAAATGGCAATATTTGAAGTAGTCACCTCAAGTGTTTCTTAGCTGGAAGCGTTTGTAGAGCCTATTTTCTAAGATGAGCGTGAATTAAGACTTCAGAGGGCATGTTTCTCTACTTCTGGCCATATAGAAGTATAAGGCAGCATGTTGCAAATTTGATGGAAAAAATTCCTTCCTATGTGTTTGTTGGTGAAATTTCTGCATGAAATACATAATTTTTTTGCCACGATCTGAGGAAAAAGTCTAACTGAAGTGTGCTAAAGATGTTCTGAACAAGGCATCTCTTGCAATCTTGTTTTTTCTGGAGTCCTTTATGTCCTCAGAATTATGACAAGCTGCTGGCTGTTGAACATGAACTGCCTGTATGGTTAAGTCACAAACCATAACTGCTATGCTGGATGAGAGCAAGTTGAAAAAATAGCTTTCTGGCAGCATATCTTTTAGAGTATAGCTTGCCCTGAAGATAAAAATAAACCCAAACCCACAAGACCAGAAACTTCTCATCCATCGATTGTCCCAGTAACATCTTCTGAAACAGGGATATTGACACAATAACATGTATTATTATGATGTAAAGTGACACACATGCTGTCAGCGTTGTGGTGTGCTAATGGGCTTCTAAGTAATCTGTCACAGTTGATTTTCTTGTTTTAGCTAAATAAGTAGTCTTCTGTTTATCTGTATCCAGAAGGTGGCCCATTCCTCTCATTCACAGCTTGCTTCTGAAGCCTAGTTCAAAGTTTTTCCTCTTCTCCTCCTCATCATATGATTCTTTTTACTTTTTTGATCTCTGATTTGACTTTAATCTTAGCAGGAATCTTTTCCACTACCTTTATTTCACAGACTTGCATTTTTGGGGTAGAAATAATAGCTCAAAACTAGACGAAGCTGTACAATAAATACTGGTTGTGCTGTAAAAGGTACCACCCTGAATTAGTCACCGTTCAGCTGAAGTGTGGTAGCTGCTTGTCTGCAAGCTGCCAGCCCCTTGAACTGCAAGGTAAACAAGTTACTTCCCCTACCTAGTCTTCAGCAGTGGTTTCACAGAAGAGAAAGAAAAGCCACTTCAATAGTGACTGAACAGCAGCTCATCTAATTGCGTCCCATCCTGTCTTGGAGCAGACAGTAGAAATCCATTTGCAGAAATGTTCTCGCGGTTGATAGCAGTAGCATTTCAGTGTTGCTAAAAGCCAGCATGATCAAATGTTGCACGCGTGGATTTATTACAACTGCGGGATTTCTTGAACATTTCTTCTGGCTGACCAGCTTTGCAATCTCTCTTCAAATCTCTCCTTCTTTGGAGACCCTTTACCTGGGCAGGTCTTGTTTTGAGGTGGTTTGCTTGCTTTGTTTCATGTGCTGCCTTGGCAATGTTTGGCACACCAGACCTTCCTTCAGTAGCATACTGGCAGTTATGAAACCCTTTTGATCTGTTGAGGCTTTAATGTAGCCTCAGAGGCTTTGTGTGGAATTAAAGCAGCTGCTGCTAACCATGTAGAAGTGCCTCAGCGTATGTTCTGATGTGCTGTGGATAACTTTCTTGGATGTGTCCAGTAGGTGTTAAAAGAAGTTGGGAGGAGCTGTATAAAATAAGTGGTCACTTGACACACACTGTGAAGAACTTTAAAACAGAACAAAACAAAAAGAAAACCTTCCAAGCATGAAGAGGTGATTGACGTGCTTGCTTTTAGTGTGCCAGCTTCTGCAAAAACTGAAGATTTATGCTTTGTATTGTGTTTTCCTGGGACAGTGTGCAATTTTACATGTAATTTGTTACTATTTAAATGCAAATTGCTGATCTTTTGTAAATTTTCTTCCTTCAGAGAAGTTTAAGTCAATAAAGATTTTCTGATAAAGCTATCTTCTTAATGCAGGATAACTGGTAGAGCTACTTGCAATTAACTCCCTTTCCTCAAGGAAAAGAAAACATGGCAGCCACTACTTTGAGATGGATAGATACAAATATATGTTTTTATTGATACTGGAACAAGTGTAACAATGAAGCATATTTCGTATGGTACCTAGACTTCTGAAAATTAGGCAGAGATAGGTAAACTAGGCAGAGCACTGAGAGAAGTTCTCAGGCTAAAAAGTACCTTTGAGGTGCTTGGATTTTACTGTAGTCAAACCTAGTTACTTCTTTATCTAAGGACAATGAAGATGAAGAAAATCAGAATCGTTTAGGTTGGAAAAGACATCTAAGATTATTGAGTCCAGCCTTTGATCAATCACCACTCTGTCAGCTAGACCATGGTATTAAGTGCCGCATTTCTCGAGCACCTCCAGGGACTCCATCACCTTCTTGTGCAGTTTGTCACAATGTTTAACAGCCCTTTTCATGAAGAAATTCCTCTTGATGTCCAACCTGAACCTCTTCTGGTGCAGCTTGAGGCTGTATCCTCCCATCCTATCGCTGGTTGCCTGGGAGAAGGGGCCTTTCAGGCAATTGTAGAGAATGATGAGGTTCCCCTTAGCCTCCTTTTCTCCAGGCTTAAACAACCCCAGCTCCCTCAACCACTCCTCACTGGACTCATTCTCTGGACCCTTCACCAGTTCTGTTGCCCTTCTCTGGACTCGCTCCAGCACCTCAATGTCTTTCTTGTAATAAGGAGCCCAGAACTGGACACGGAGACTCAAAGTGTGGCTGAGTGCAGGATGACAATCACTGCCCTGGCACTGCTGGCCTATTTTTGGTTCAAGCCAGGATGCCGTTGGCCTTCTTGGCCACCTGGGCTTGCGCTGGCTCATGTTCAGCTGCTGTTGACCAGCGCCCCCACGTTCTTTTTTGCTGGAAAACTTTCCAGACACTCTTCCCCAGCCTGGAGTGTTGTATGGGGCTATTGTGACCCAAGTACAGGAGCTGACACTTGGACTTGTTGAACCTCGTATAATTGTCCCTTCGATCCGGATCCCTCTGCAGAGCCTCCCTGTCCTCCAGCAGATCAGCGCTCCCACCCAACTTAGTGTTGCCCATGAACTCACTGAGGGTGCTCTTGATACCCTCATCCAGATCATAGTAAAGATACTGAAGAGGACTGGGCCCAGTATTGAGCCCTGTGAGTTTCTTTTATTTTGAGAAATGGGACTAAGACAGTGATGCACTGAAGTAGTCAGGATGGCTCCTGTTGTTAGTCTTTTCTTATTTTTTTTTCTTTCCAGCTGTTATGAATTGACAATTTCTATGTAGGTATTTCTGTAATGCAGACTGCAGCATCATTTGTATTAGAAATTTTGTCCAGCCATTGTGTGCTAACACTTGGGGGTGGCAACTTTATGAAGTCTAATAGAACATCACTGGGAGGACTTTTCTTTTTTTCAGGAAAACTGAAAACATCACTATGAACATCACTGTGAAGGGCACAGTTATGTATGTGACTTCCTTAAAGCTGCACAGTTTAAACGAGATTCATACATGATTAAGGAAAGAAATGCAGACAGTCAGCCATCGTGTTGTGTTAGTGATGATGTGGGGTTTGGTTTATTTTTTTTTTATTCTGAAGGCTTACAAAGTAACCTATTACTGCAGTGTAAGCAGCACAAAAGATCTATTTTTTTTAAGTACCCATATATTGCAGAGTGTTTCTTAGACTCCAACATTTTTTTGCATAAATTACATTACTGATTTGCTCTGACTGTAACCCTGACATTTGGTTAGGGGAGAGCACAGCAGTCCGTTCCAGTACAAGATCTGATGCTGAGTGATTATTCATGAATAATTAATATGCCTTAGGTATCTGTGATTTCTGTGGGGTTTAAGTAGGGTATAGAGCGGTCAACTGAAATGTATAAGCATTTGCCCCATATCTGAGATTCTGAAATGGTTTTTTTTTTTTGGGTAAGGCTTGCTCATTTGGAGATGTGTAAAGAGTTAATTCTATATCTAATTGAGAGCAAGTCACCTGGACTACAGATTCCCTTGTCTGAAGTGAGCAATGAGTTCTGGGGCAGGTGGCACCATGTAACAGGAGAATGGATCTTTATCTGAGCAGGAAGGTGTGTGGTCCAGGTAATTAGGATCAGAGGTGTGATCAGATGGGACAGGCATTTCTAGACCTAGTTAACTACGTATCTAGTGCCAAGGAACACTGTTGGGAAGGAGGGGAGGGCTACCAAGCACACCCTAAATTTCAGCAATTGAGCCAAATTGGCTCAAAAGTAGAGTCATGAGGTCTATGTGCTAATAGTTGAAGCAAGGAAGGATAGTAAAGTAGTCTTGTATGAATTTGTTCAACATGACACCTGGCATTGGTCAGATTTTCAGTTTGAAGACCTGAAGAGCAATTTCATTAGTGGGTGAGAGTTACTTTGCTTGCTGGCTTCCAGTAAATTTTAATGGTCTGTGTGGGCACAGTGGCTCCTGCTCCACAGGAGGTTTATCATTTTATCACTTCTGTTGGGGGCTGTGAAGAACCATCTTCACTTGTTGGCCTGTTCAGCTTCTCAGTTTGAAGTTGAACCATCGCAAAGACAAAAAGGGGGTTAGCACTCTTGCCTGTAAGAGGGCAGACCCACATTCAGATGGCATAAATTCTTTTGTGTTTCATGCTATTTCCATTTCTTTGTTAAGAGTTTCATCTGTCCTATATGTGTGTGTGTGTATATATATATATATATATATATAGCTATCCTAGCTATAAGCTTACATACATTAAAATGTAATTTAGGTTATATGGCTGTGGTTGCCACTTCCCAAAGCATAGAGATTTGAATTTAAATTCCTGAAGAGAATGCACTTGTATGGAAATAGTGATTCCTTCAACCCGGGTGGCATCTTCCCTTCTCTCCTCTCTCCCCTGGCCTGAGATACACAAATGTGTTGCTGAAGTGCCAGATCCAGAGTCCACCAGCTCATCCTTTCAAGCACTGAGCCTTCCAAGGTTAATTCAGGGCATCATTAGCCTGTGCTGGGACAGACTGTCCAAGGCATTTTGCAGAACGTCTCCTGTCCACGTGGTGGAAGGATGCTATCAAAACCTGACTCCCAAAGCCAGTGTTCTTGGAAGCAGCTGGCCAGCAGTGCTGCTATAACCAAAGCTGTAGTAGATTTAATGCCAAATAGATGAGCTACCTTGTATTTCACAGGTCTGAAAATGGGGAGGCCAGTGTGTTGAGAAGGATCAAATGTCCTGTACCTTCTTTCTGTGTTACAGCTTCCCCTGAGAAAATATATGGAGTGGGGTTTTTTTTCTGTTGTTTATGTGGAATTCTTTTGGTTTTTTTAATACAAGCTAAAAGGAAATAATTTTGAAGATGCTTTCTCAGATTGGACAGGTGTATTAGCAAGTGTGTGATGCTGAAATTTTCCTTTGCATGAGGGTACGAGTGTTCTTTCCCATTATGTTTATTTTTGTCCTTCTGATGAAGAAGGGATATAGTCTGACCATGCACTTCAGAAACTTAGACAAAACATGAAAAGTGACCCTGGTAAGGATCCTTGAATAGGCTAAAGGTTTTATGAGCAACAACACTTTGTTGTGGGTTGCATTACTCCCTTAGATTGCGTGAGCACCATCCAATATAGTAGTTAAAACGTATGAACTTGTGCTTTTGGCTCAATTTAAGTAGTGTAGTCTGTTAAGTGTTGTTTCTTTGATACAAGAGCTCACTGAAAAACCTCCTTAAAAAGAAGAGGAATATGACATACTGCTTTAGATTATGCTTTCTCATGGTGACAAAACTCAATTTTTAAATTTAATTCCTATTGGTAAGCACAGTTCTCTCTCACAAAAATCAGATTTTTCAGGGACTTTGTTGGTTCGAGTCAGTGTTGACCAAAATCAAAGAGCTTAGAACATGCAGCACAGGATGTAGCTTTGAACGTGTAGCTTTGTCAGTGTCAGTCCCTTGCCAGTGAGAGTGACTTGCCTTGGAGGTAAGGCTAACTTACAATTAAATACAAGCTAAAGATACATTATCAGGTTCTGTGGATGCTAGCAGGAGAAACAAAATTTCTATGTAAGCATGCGACTTTCCTACTGTGAAGAATTTCCTAATATAAACTTCATTTATTCAGTGGTGTTTTGTTAGAAATGAAAAGAAACATAGTTTGTTTTAAAAAAATAAGTAAAAGGATATTTTATCAGTAAGTAAATGCTTCATTTTTCTAAGTACTTTTTAGGTGAAGACACCTCTAAGGAGTAATTGCTTTTACTGAGAACTCCATTCAATTGTTTCTTTTCTGTATTTCAAGACTTTATTTTAGCTGTAAACCATGTAAACTGTCTCTAACAGCCACAGTAGTTTTAGTCTCATTAAACATAAAACAAAGCTTTTAGCATTTCTAAGCCTGTCAGTTGGATTCCCTCCTTGATAGCTGATTAAAAGACAGCAACCATGATGCACTGGATTTTCTTCTACCATAATAAATGGCAGTCTGGTCCAAAAAGTGCACGCTGTGGAATATACTATCCAATTTCTTTGTGCAGAGTATGGGGAGACAGCTCAATTCTTGCAGAAGTGGTTGGTTCCTAGGAAGAGAGTACTGAATCTAGTGAGAGAGTTCTTGCCAAATTTTGAATTCAGGAGTGTTGAAAGCCCTGTTAATGCCAGTTTTGCAAAGATCAGCCTAGAGAAGCTGAATCTGTAATGTTAGCCTGTATGCATGCTGTAAAAGTGCATTGCTGGAGCTGTCAGCTAACACGCACTATGCTCACTCCTGCCTTACGGGAGAAAAGCCTTTTAGGAGTAAACTGCTGCTACCAGATACTATTGGTGGTTGCTAGTTGTGGTCCACCTCTTGCTAGACTACAGTAATTAATTAATTAATTTCCTGGAGGCCAAAGAGACACTTGGAGTGGGGGGGCAGGGGTGACAGGAAGAAGCTGGCTGGTAGGTGACGGTGGTTTTTGGTTTGCCCTGATAGCAGTTGCAATGCAGGTAGCGATAAGTCACATGACCAGACTCCTAAAAATAAATCTGAAGCACCTTCAGAAAAATAACTTTCTGGTTCAGCTATAGCAGTGGCTTCTATAACTGTGTTGGGCCATAGCTTTTAGGAAGAAACACTTAATTGGCTCGGGGCGTGCACACTATGGGGTTTCAGTGTTGACAACAGGGTCCAAACCCCCAGTTTTTTTCAGACTTGAGTGATTTCTGATCAGTGTGTTGCCAAAGCCCAGAGGGGGTCGGGAAAGAAGTTCCTGCAAGGTCAGACTGACAAGCCTTTCTTCCTTCCCCTGTATCATGGGACGTAATATAATTCCTGTGATTCATTTAACAAATTCTCTGCCACTGCAGAGACATGGACCATGGACGCAGGTCTGTCTTGTCTGTCAGCCTCATTTTCCTTCTCTCTTTGCTAATTCCTGGTCTGTTGTAGCTATCATATATGTTGTGTGATGGGCTGGTAAGTCTGCTGAGGGTTGTAGGGACGTGTGGATTACAACAGGTCTGTGTGCCCTGCCAGGTTATTGCATGTTTTCAGTGACTTGTGGCACTGAGGAGCGGAGGTGCTGTGGTGTGTTGGGAGGAATGTGCTGCTGCCTTTGCTACTCCTGTAATCCTGAGCTGGCTTGTTTGTTCTTGGTCTCTAGGGTTATTGCTCCCTGTCTTGACAGCCAGTACTGTAAAATCAGAAGGATTCCTGCAGTTAGTGGCTTTGCTACTTCAGGAGAGAGAGCCCAACTTTTGACAAAGCTAAGTGGCTTTATTTTAAGCCCTTGTTTGTACAAGCTCTCTTAGCAATGGGAATGCTAAAATTCTAGGTTCACAGTTACTCTGTTGACTTACTGAGCCTTTCACTTGGCTCTTACCTAGTCAAATGACTCTAGTTAAGAGGCAGGAAACCAGGTTACAGGTCTTTAATTATGTAATATGTGGGTAGTCTGAGAATGCGCTTTAAAGTTTTTTGCCTAGTGTGCAAAGCCTGTGTCTTCTTTATTTGTATGACATGTTAAGCACTCTGGCAGAAAACAGTAAAACATGCACACACCTGTGTTTGAGTAAACTTGAAATCGTTTGCAAAGCGTTGACTTTGGACAAACCCAAGAGCCTTGCACTTCCCTCAGGACTCTTACTTGGGAAAAATTTCCTCAAACTTTGGAGTGTCAGCTTGCTGAAAATACGTTGTTGTAAACAGCTGTCTGGTAGGAGACTGTGCTGCTTATTTCTAAGAAAGGAGCATCACATGAATTACTAATTGATCTGGACTGTGGAGTTTGGATTAGAACTTGAATGTTGGTCTGGATCTGTCAGCTGGATTTATTCTTGTAATAGCCTGTGTGTTTGCCTTCACAGGGCTAAGAGTAAAATTGAGTGAGCAGAAACTCTGGATAGCTGTAGATACCAGTAAGCTGTAGGAAAGTTTACTTAGATGAATAGCTGGCTACTCGGCACTTAGCATAATTGAGGCAATGTATCCTCCTGGTACATTTGATGCTTGAAGTAAACCAAAGCTGCAAAATCATGGTATAAAGAATCAGCATAGCTTAAAAAGTAGTGCAGGAAGTTACTTTACATAAATGCAAACGGTCTTTAGTTTGGAAAGTGAGGAATCTTATGAAGCATCCTCAGAAGAAATGATGTCTAATCTGTTCATTGCCTAAGGAAACTCCAGGGGCATGTTAAGAATGACAGTACTGGGTCGCATAAAGAAATGTTTGTCTATCTGTGTCCTTCATCTAAGAGCAGCAAGATACAAAGAGAAAGCGAAATTTCTCAAAGTATCCCCTTTATGCTCCCGAAGCCTGGAGCTGTGTCCACTTTTTCACCGACCTTGGTGTTCACCTCTTCAATGAATTTTTGTAATTGCTTTTTTTTCTGGGAACCACTTACACTTGAGTACTCTGCAATAGCTTCCTCAGTCTGTGCTAACATAAGGTACTTCATTTTGCTTTGCACAAGTTGCCTGAACAGAGTAAAGCTGTGGTGGTTCAAATAATGACTTCGCTAATTTTCTCTTTACGCTCAGCTAGTTTTAAGACCTGTACCTTGGTGTGATGAAGGAGCACCGCCAGGTTGGCAGGGAGCTCCTGCTTGGCAGGAGTGCCCTCTCTGCAAACTGAGGCATATCTGCCTTGATAGTCTCCTAAATTGCGGTGAGACCCGTCAGCATGTCTGACTTTACTTTCTGTTGTGCTGGATGGTGTACAAACATCAGAACTATGTCATGATCTTAATTTGTTGCTGTGGGACTGCTGGCATGAGTACGCGTGACTCTTGCTCAATTGAACCTTTTGTTCAGGGGCATGACACTGTGGGTTTGCAGACGGCTACAGTAAATCCAAAAACAGGGACTGTTGTCTTGGTGGTCTGGACATCCTCAGTCTGGCCATGCTCCCAGGAGCTTCCGAGAAGCTGTGCTGCCACTTGTAGCCTTTCTTCATCTCATAAACTTCCAGCGACTGCTGAAATTAGAAGAAGCAGAAGCCTTCAGGGGATTTCCAGACCTCTCCAGAAAGCTGCTCTGTCTCTACTAATGCTAGACCCCTTTCTTCGCAAAGAATGAGGGAGAAGGGAAGTACAGACGATACTTCATTATTTGTACTTTCAAATCTGCCTTCTCCCTTCTCTAAGCACTATTTGCCTGTAAGATTACCCTGAATGACTGACTGGATAACCTTTGCTGAAAAAACTAGGATGAAAGAAGCAGCAGTAGAGTAGTAGCAACACACTGGTCTGTCTAATAATGCTGTCTCATACTGATAAATACTCTCCTGAGCTAAACTGCAGGTGGGAACAGTGGCACTTGGAGCCAAAGAGGTGATTAAAGAGCACGTGTGCAGACAGCAGAGCTGCTGTAGTATATGTCTGGCTGATTCTCTGATTAAAAGATGAGATTTAATGTTTTCTTAGATAACTGAAATGCTTATCGTGCTAGCACAAACAGCAGCAAACATTGTATGTCATAGTTGAAGGAGTGCAACTTGAAAGGCTCGGTTATAGATTGAAAAATAAATCTAGATTGTCCTGGTTACTGATACGTAGAGATAACACTGTCTATGAGTGGACTTTGGCTCTTAAGGCGATGCAAGCACGTCGCATTTTGTGTCGTGCAACGTAGGTTTGCAAAAGGACACTGTAATCTGACCTGTAATGATGGTGTGTTTGGCTTTATGAAATGCTAATGCTTTAAAGGACCCTGCTTCAGGTCCTTCTAGCACTCTTGCTAGTCTCTTGATTAAATCATCCTTGGTTGCAGATGCTGACTGACAGAGAAAACAGCACATGCAAAAAGTCAGCGAGGGCTAATGCTCAGCTAGCTTCTAAAAATACTGCAAAAGCTGGATGGTACAGTAAGTTAAGTAACATGCTTTAATTTCATATTGAGAGCATTTATTGGAAGGGGAGGGAGAGCTGGGGATTAAACCATGAAGCAAACAAATGACTTACTTGGAGGCTGCTTTCAGCTGCAGCAGGGGGGATGGTGACGGACCAAAGCAGGTGCCCACCTTGCTGAGGGCCATGGCCTCAGCCCCGAGCTGGGGCCCGACAACAAGGCTGCTGGCACGGAGCAATTATATAACTTCATTTCCTGCCCCCCTCCCCTTTCTTCTTTTACCCTTGTTCCAGTGTGTGATCTCCGCTGCAGATGGCCGAGTGCCAGTGTTTGTCTGTGCACAACGGACACAAACAGATTCTGGAGGGTCATGTGAAACTACCCCTGGCTCTTTAAACCTCACCGCCCTTACCTTTTCCCCTCCACTGCCTGCATTGCTCTAACAGGTGTGGCTTTGTTTATGCACGGCCTGTCGCTTTGCTTTAGCACCTGGGTTTTGCTGGCCCGCAGTGTCCGGAGGAAACCTTTGCCTCCCTGTTTTGCTCAAGCTGCAGGAGAACTCTCTGGATCTTGTGGGCACGTGTTTGCACTGAATGAAACAGGCAGGGGCATCAGCTTTGTAAGGGCAGCACCAGCAGTCATTAGTCACTGTAACCTCTGCTTCTGAAAACTTTGATCTACCTTACCATGGCTTTGGCTCAACTTTGTGAGTAAGGCCTGTGGTTCTCAGCATCTTCTGGTACAGATGTAAGGTGATTCCAGAGAGGGCGTATCCTATTCCTGTAAATTTTTGGCAATCGTTAGTTAAAAAAAAAGAAAAGTCTGGTTTAATTGAAGAGTTACGGGCCTGGAGCCAGGTGAAAGCCTGAAATAAGGTCTCTCAGTTAAGTGTTTGTGTGTTACTTCTGTGGGAAACCCAAATGTAAAAATATGCATCTCGGCCCCATTTCACCTTCGTTACTACATGGTACTTCAAGAATCTTGCCTTCCGGAAGGGACTTTTATATGTTGGGGCAACTGAAAACACATTCAGGTGTGTGACAAATAGCTTATAACTGGATTTCTTGTTCCAGCTTTTATTTCTCTTGGGATGCCCTGTTGCTCTTCCTAGCCAAGAGGCAATATGTCACCGCATCCATGCGTTAGACATTGGGACTTCTTCCTGGGAAGTGGAACTAATGCTGCTAAACTGCATCTGTGGGGTTTTAGCTACCCCATAAAAATTGGTCATGTTGAATTTCATGGAGGGAAATGTACAGAGAAAAGCTCTGGGCTGAGGAGGGGTGTTCTGCTGAGTTCTCCATGCCTGTGATGCTTTCCTCTTAGCCTTTGTACTGAGAGCAGTCAGCTTCAGCTTTTAAGTTTGGACTGAAACTTTTCCTAGATAAGCATTTCCTCCCGCTGTTGCCCTTGGCACCTTGGAAAAATCACAACTGAACTTTGTAGGGAACAGATGCATAATTTTGTATGTCCTTTCTGCAGTTGCCTTCTTGTGCTGCAAATCCCAAATTTTCTGCCTCAACTTTAAAATGGAGAAGATGTGGGCCAGGTCAGTGATGGCTGTGTGGTGTCCCAAAGAAAATGAGATAAATCCAGTGAGAATGACTAGTTCTCCAAAAGTACTGATAACGTTAGAATGTGATAGATACCCTGTGGTTGCAAGGGATTTGACGAAAACAGGAGCTTGTGAGTTGCTTGTTCCTAGTAAGTGTTCAGTTAGCTCCAGTGAAAGAGCTAACAAATACTGCTGTGTTTCAAGAAAGTAAGAACAAAGACAGTTGTGCTGACAGAAGGTCTGATGTGGTTTGGGGTTTTTTTTGATTCCTGAGAAGCAATAACAAAAACTCATGAGATAAGCGAGATGTGGCGCGTGAAATAACAGCCAGTGTTGTGAAAATCAGTGCGAAGAATGTAAAGAGCTATAAGGGGAGATAGCCAATATGGAGGCAGAAGTTTGAGTGGTCCCAGTTGTATCTGGCATAGATAGATAGATGCCATTTGTATCTTATCATACAGTGTTTACTCATAAAAACCTTTCTTAGTCATACCACTGTTGTCAGTTTCTGTCTTGTAAATGCCTTTGGGCTCCTGAACTGATCCCTGATGGTGATGACACTCAAGAGCAGTGCTTGAGTTCTTGAATCAAAGCTCAAACATTTGCTGAGACAGTCTCTCTGATGAAGAGATAATTTATTTCATATGTGGTATAACTATATACAGTTCTAGTCCCCAAACACTACATCCATTATAGTTTTGAGCATTAGCTTGTATTTTGTCCATGCTGGACTGAGGGCTCATGGTTGCGCATAGTTGAATTGCCACTCACTGCGTGCATGTTACTGCTCTGCCTTAATTACAATGTCATTTGCCGTGAAGGTGGTTCCTATGTTTTGACATAAAAACAGGTCATGCCCCTGTGTATTTAGCCCACCTTGGCCACAGTAGGATCATGTATACAGTCATGTATATCGCTGCAGCAGTTTGTGCTTGGTGATACATGAATGCAGTCAACTTTATGCACTTTTCCATACCCACCCTTAAGTGGTGTATGCAAAGGTATGCCACTTTTGTAAAATCACGTACCTGCTCTAACTCTCCTTCTCATGCTTCTAAAATGTGTCTTACCTTACTTTCCCTATTTTCTTGTTTATATTTCAATTTTCCTTCTTTCTCCTAGTTGTCTTCTTTGGCAAGATCAATGAGAAACCGTGGTATTTTAGACTTAGCCAAATTCAGTTTGTGTTAAAACTTCATGAAACTCGATCTTGTGAGAGTTCCAGTATGAAAAAAACAACAGGTTGGCATCCAGAGCCATGGATGTTTATCTAAACTGAACTTCTGATTTCTCTTGAGGTTTAGTAGTTCACTACTGAATCTGTTTCAGTCCAGTTAATTAGTTACAAAGCCCTAAGCCACAGACTTGGAATTAAAGAAAACAAAGCCCCAAGCCTCCGCATAATTTGATGCAAGAAGAAACTTTTGTTTAACTAGGAAGTGCATTTACATCACTGTTTCTCAGTTTGAAACGCAAACTGGTGTACAGATGAGCCAACAGCACAGTCATTGATTCTGGATCCATGCCACACGTATCAGCCTAGTGTCCCCCTGTGATCTGCTCCCCCACCTTCTCTGACACTGGTTTCTCCTTTCAGAGGCATGGCAGGGTTTTTTTGTTTTGTATTGGTGGTTTGACTCCACGTAATGTAGCTTGCAGCGAGTACAGAATGCCTCGTTTTGATAAGATATTCTGCTCTTCTGTTTTTAGGACAATGTAGATCAGACTTCAGCTCATGGTCGGCGGGATCTGGTGGAACCGGGTTTCCAAGAACCATCTAACCGCATCTCCCTGAACCACCAAGGTAAGGAATAGTGTGTGGAAATCCAGGCTTCTCAGGGGAATGCAGGCATGGTTTTGCCTCCATGTTGCCATTTCTCCTTCTCATTGGGGGAAAAAAAAAGTGTTCTGGGTGGTTGGAGAAGGAGAGCTGAAGAAATCGGTTTTTGTCACAACTCTCCTTGGAGCTGTGAGTGAAGATGGCGAAGGACTTGTATGCATCTCAAACCTTGTAGCCCAAGATAGGGTTACTAGCCTGAGTGACAGGGATAGTTTCCTATTTTTAGGAGTGGGGAGGAGGGAAGTAGTGACATTGAATTCAACATTTGTAGTGTTAAGGTTGCATTTAAATAAAATCTTTGACTGCCATAAGAATGGCTCTGGCTCAATGTCTGCAGTAGAAGAAAAAAAAAAAAGCACGTTTACTTGCTTTCCATGAGAGAAATCAGCTCATTTGGGAAAAGATAGCCCTGAACTAGATGTTGTAATGTGGGTGTAATAGTTTAGCTTCTGTTATTCAACAGGTCCATTCATAAAAAGCTGAAACAAATCTTAAAACTCTGTCTTCACTGATTTCTGTCTGTTCAGAGACCTAAAAGACAACAGTTCCTATTGTTACAGACTGTTCAGGTCAGATTTATTTTTTTAGGTTTGAAATAATTGGTAATAGTGTTCTCTTAAGCACTGAACCCTCTAACCCTCAGGGTTCCTGATGGTTTAATTTGAAACAAAGTCCTTGAAGGTCATCTTCAAATGTTGTTTCATCAGTGCAACAACTAATAGTAATGCAGACAGAACAAGACTATTGAAACAAAAAAGATTACAAGCACATTACTTAAAATATTTGACAGACATGACATGCTTAACTTGTTCTTTAAAAATCCAGCTTTTTTAATTTGTCAAGGGCAGCAAGACTTAAATTTCATGACTTGTAGATTTTCGAGACAATTAAAGTTTCACAAACAAGTCCCAGAGTGTAATGAGGATTGTATTTTAACTTGCTCTCCTTTCCATGCTCCAAGTCTTCCGGTGTTTTTAAAGCTTTGCTTTCAATTGAAAAGAGAAGGCAACAGGTTGCAATGTAATCCAGTCTAAAACTTGCAGGAGCAGAGGCAGTGTGTTGTGGCATGTTTGCATGCATAGAACACATAAGTTCAATATTTCATTTGTTTTAGAATTAATAATGATTGTTATATTACTTTCACCTATCTTAGGATGTGCAAACTGTGGAACAGATTTATACATGTGACTTCTGAAGCTATTTGTAAATATCCCCCTTTAATCAAGGGATTCTTTTTGGCGGGGGGGGGGAACACATCCGATGTGGTCCAGGTTCATATGTTACAGTGCATGTGGCTGCTGCTTTTGAAGTCTGAACATTTATAGAAGAAATAGGTAATACTGTGTTTTGATGGCAGAACGCCAGCTTTGCAGCCTGACATTTTCCCACTTCCTTTTCAGATCCCTTTTCCTCTGTCAATATTGTTGAACTGCAAAAGGATCCATACAGAGTCACCTGACATGTGGCTATTTCTCAGCCACTTCAGGGCAAATGTCTGCACATGGTGGTCCAAATTAATTTAGGGAACAGATGTCTTTCAAGAAAATGGTTTGCAGAGGAGGTACTGGCAGTTCAATGCCTGCTTCTCAAGCAAGACTCAGTTAATGTTTTTCCCCAATACTTTTTGAAGTAAAGATC
The DNA here is from genome assembly GCA_013398115.1 of Falcunculus frontatus. Taxonomy (NCBI): domain Eukaryota; kingdom Metazoa; phylum Chordata; class Aves; order Passeriformes; genus Falcunculus; species Falcunculus frontatus. Next base: position 252,565 of record VZRV01006379.1, on the reverse strand, counting down.
ACTTATGCATCCACAATTTGTTTGGGATTTTTCTTCTATGTCAGCTGACTGGCAGCAGTCAAATCCAGTCTTTCTAAAATCTTTCTAATTTTGTTGCTGAAGTACATAGTACAGTATTAATCTTGATGCTGTTATGTTAGTGGTGTGCATTAAGAACTGAAACCTAAATGCCCAAAGGTGGCCTTTCATGCTGAGCTGGGCTGTAGGACTTCTGCCTTTTTGCAGTGTTGGAGGGAAGCAAGGTACCTGCTGCTTTGGTAGTGTCTTGGAAATGGAAGTGGCCATAAGCGTGATGTTACGTCATGTCTTATGTGTCTGTTATGTCCAAGTAGGAGCATCTACACTCTTTTCATAGCATATGAAGTAAATATTCTTGTCCAAGAACTTGGAAGTACAAGTATTTTTAGAGCTGGCATGTATTCTAGAATTCCAGATTAGTGAATAGTATGTAGAAAAATACAACACTAAGAGCTTTAGTTCAGGGAGTTGTGATGTAGTCTGAACTAGCTCCCATACAGTCATATTATTCACGTAATAGAGAGGAAGATTAGATTATTAACATGAAATGGATTTTTATGTTCTGTGGCCACTGTTTGCTTTGGTTTTTCTTACTCTTACACTAAACTTCATTATCCATTACTTTCTAGTAAAACCTTGCTGGCACTGACACTGGTTTAAAGCTTTAAAGAGTAAAGCCGTATCCAGAAGCAACTTCCAGGATGACTGCAAATTAATGTTTGGTAGTATGCCTTGATTATGTTGCTGATAAAGATGTTTGCAACAGACTACGGCAATTTTTGCTTCCAGTTATATGCAACGTTACTTACTGACTTAAGCATATACCTATTAGGAGGCCTAAAGCTTCCTGTGATTGGCATGAGTAGAAATTGTGGAAGGATTGGAATTGGCTAAAATAATTCCTGTGTTAGGTGTTCTGTGCCTTTTTCTCTTTAGCGTATCGTGCGTTAAAGGCTGCAGCTGAACTTTGAGCAGCCGTAGTTGTTGCGTTGTTTTATGTGTGCGCTTGCAGTTCACACCTGACCACATTGCTCAGTGAGCACAGCAGATTTGCCGGTTTCTGTTGAACATTAACTTGTGGTCCTTCGCTTTTCACTGGGAGAGCTTTTGGTACAAACACCTGCAATTCTGAACCAATACTGCCTTCCACAGCCTATAAAAATGGTGATTAGCTTCTTCCCAGGCATCTGAATCCCTTTAACACAAACTGGAAAAAGAGCATTCAAGTGGAGACTGAGATAGCCCTGCCAACTGTCCCTGCGTGAATAAGCCCTTTCTTGTGAAGGGTATTTCAAGTACGTGTTTCCTGCTGAATCACTGTTTTTGCACAAGCAGATGCTTTATAACTCTTCAGCTTCTTCTTTCAAAAGAGTACCTTGTAAATACTGGGGAGCAGAAGATACTTCTGTAATGTGAGGAGTCTTGAGAATAGGAAGGTTTCATGTGAAACTAATGTGCAAAATTGGGTGCAGATGGAATAGTACGTTTTCGTAGAAATAGTTTAATAACTGCTTATGTGTAGGTATGCTAATAAACTTGCTTACTTTAACAGTAAGTGGGTTTATGTCTAAGCCTTTATTTCGTACTCACTTTTCAATGATTCTGCTAATTGGGCAAGTTTTGTAAAGGTACTAAATGCAAGGAGTGGGGACTATGATGTCTTTCCTATATTCCCTAAAAGTTACTTCATAAATCAAATGTAATAGGAAAGAACAAGCTGTCTTGCTGAACAATACTAGTATTCACTAATGTAAAGCAACAGATATGCTTCAGATACCTATTAAAAGTTAGAGAAAGTTAAGAACAGCCGGCCAGGATTTGGCATTTAATAATCAGCAAATCTAAGTATTTCTGGAACAATCCTTCCAGAAGCTGTAGTAAAGCCTCTAGGCTTGGAGAAGAAAAATGTGTCTAAACTATGTGGCTTTTCTGAAGAGGAAAAGGTAGGAGGTGAAGAAACAAGCAAAACAATTATTTACCATCTTCAAAAACACCAAGAGGAAGTGAGAGCATGCTTAGGAGGTGACAACAGGTATTGGGTTTTTTAAATTTTTTTTTCCTTCTCACTCTGCAAAAGATTCAGCAGTCACAAATGTTTCAAATTTTGTAGCCTACAGTATTTGTACTTTGTCCAGCAGTGAGAGGCAAAGCTGGGTACCATAGCAGTGACTTTAGTTCCAACCCTTGCATTCATAAAGGGATGCCATTTAGAGGCCTTCCATAGAGGTGATAGGCTCCAGCATGTGTTCTCCCTTGTCCCTTCCCAAAGGGTGCTGCTGGTTCTCCTCTCTCCCCCAGTACCCTGGCAGTGCAGCCTCTGTTCCTCGTGGCTGCTCTGTGATGCTGCTGTGTGATGCCACCAAATTTAACCTTGAGTATGTCTCAGTAGCAAGACAAAGCTATCACATGGATTTCCCTGTGCTACTCTGGAAGAGCTTTGCCGTATGAATTACGATGGCAAAATACACTATGCTAAAGAAAACTGTAAGCCCAACAGAATTTGTTGACTCTTGGACTTTGGGGCATTTAACCTGCCCGCCATGCCACTGCTGTTTCTCTTCTTGTTCTGTACTTCTGGGATCTTCTTTGCTGATGCATATTTTGGAGCTCATTTTTTCTGTTTGTTTTTCTAGCAGGCAGCAAATACTGCCAGCTCCAGTCCCAGATGTGACGTTTATGGGCAATACTTTTTATTGGTACTTGACATGTATTTTTTGAGATTGTGTAGCTACTTCTTATTCAGAATTTTAAAGCCTGGCATAAATAAGGTACATTCTGTCACCTTGCCTTTTAGTGGAAGTATTAGACATGCAGTTCTGGCACTTTCTGTATGTATGTACTCATGGGATGGTTGTCAGTTTCTGTACAAATGTGTTTTGCCATGGGTCTGTGATGAAAGATTTATCTTCCTTTTATTGGTGCATTCACACGAAGGCTTCCTTTCTCAAGGTGCTCTCAGCTCTTGTTGCACTTGATGCTTTTTGTCACTGCAGTTTGCAGCCAGAGCTGAGCAGAACCTTATGGTACCTCTGGCTCCACAGCCGGGTGGCTCCAGCAGCAGAAAGGAAATGGTGATAAGAGTTGTTTTAGCCAACAGCTGTCCTTTGTCAAGAGCCTTTGGTCTTTCTTGGTTAGTCATGGTAGGAAGTCTTGCCTGTAGTGAGACGATGAATATGCTTTGGTTGTGGATTGGGTGGGCATTAGATTTCCTGCCTTTATGTACAGACCACTTGGCTCTCAGTGAAACTGTAGGGATCCAGGGCATCTGCCAGCTTGCATCAGACTGCAGCTGACTCTTGAGGTGGATGCTTTTCTGTACCTTGCTGCTAGTTACTAACATATTAATTTTTATAGAGACAGTAAATGTCAGCATGGTGGAAACTTCCCTTCTAGCACACTGGAACAGTCGTAGATCCAAAAAATACAAGCTCATGTAAATACAGGCAGACTTTTGAATGAGCATGGGTGTAGGTGAAGTATTACAATGCCTAAGATTTAGCCCAGAGAAATAATACTGTGTAGCACTCTTTTTCTCCACCATTGTTGTTATTACTTGCTTTTAATATATTTTCTTTTGTATTTGCCTCAGGATAGGCATGGGAGGTTGAGGCGATGTTGTTATTCATTCTGTAGCTAAGGAGGAGTGTGTTTAGTAACAGTCGGTGCTGCTTCTGAAATGCTTCAGTTGTGGCATCTGACTGGGATGAGTTGGTTATCTGGTGTATCCGAACTAACCCATGTTTTTTGCAGAATCCAGCTGGTACTGAATTGAAAGTGTAGAATGAAAAACAAACATTGTTTGTATTTCGGAGACAATACTGCCAGACATTCATGAATTTTCGTGCTTTGTATAAATGTTGTTGTCATTGTCCAGCCTTAGAAAAAAACCACCATTAGTGCCAAAATGATTTACACTGACTAATCTTACGCAGAGAGCGGAGGCCCTGCTTCCTGCCTAGCTCATTACAGTACCTTTGTCTTCTTTTGGAGAATGCTTCCATTTATATTTGGTGATGAATCTTGTTAGCACGGCTACTAGGAGGGCACCCGTAATAGCTGTGTAGAAGTTTAACTTCCCTCATTAGATTAGTTTCCAAACCCTTGGGCTGACAGAACTCTGAAAAAAAAAAATTATGAAAAGCGAAGACAGAGTAGATTGGTGTTTAGTACACATTGTTTCAGAGATTTGCAGCGAGCTACGGAACGCAGATGAACTGAACTGAATGAGTTTAGCTGGAAGACTCTGTACATAATATAATGAAGATTTAGTGAAAACAGTGAAATGAGAAGAAACAGACCAAAAATTATTTGAACTGTTGCATATTCAAAGAAAAGCATTTGTAGGTAACTGATGTATTTTCCTTCATTTTTATTGTATTTTTTAATTTTATTTTTTATTTTATTTTTTATTTTATTTTTCATGTATCAACTTTTTAGTATCAGCTTGCAAATCTTTGGGTTTGGACATATTTAAAATTAATTGTGTTCATCTGAAGCCGCCTGATATGAATAAAAAAGCACTGTAATATCTCATGGTTGACAAGCGTGGTATTTTAAGCCTGTTTATAATCTCAGGATTCAGTGTATCAATCTGTTGAATTTCTCTGACAAAGTAGGATTCAGTGCAGGGAAAGAGCCCACTGTCTTGTTTGTATAGCGTTTGCCTTGGGGCCTTTGTTCACTGGAAGTTTTACAAGTTGAGATATAGAAAAAATTAAGAATTTTAGGTAAGCCAAACCAAGAAGTACTACAATATTAAAAATTAATTTTAAGCCTGGTTTTTTTTGGTTTGTTTTTTTTTTTGCCGTGGCCTGTGGAAGAATGGTAAAGTTATTACCAGGTGTGCAATGACCTTCTTGCTGTGCTGGAGGGGAAGATGGCTGCTGGGGCAGAGCAGTTGCATTGGAAGAGCAAGTTGAGCTGGACTGGGAATGGGTTCCTTGCTCAAGATAGTCCATGACACACCATACTCATCCCTCGGGGACTGAAGCTGTATTGGGTGTATGACATCTGAAATAGTGCTTTGGGATTTTTTTATACTGCAGATAGGTGTTCCTCCACCTTCTCTCTCAAGATTTGTATCTGCAGTTACCACGGCACAGAGCGGAGTAGATTCACAAAGTGTGAATTCAGGGTAATTAGAAGCTCCTTTCTTGTTATTGTTAAATTCTTGTCTAGGGCTTTGGGAGGGGAAGGTGTAAATCGAGAATCTGGATGATGAACTTCTCTTGCTTCTTTATGGATCCGTCTCAGAAAAAGAGGGCGTTTACCTCCCTCACCCCTTATGTGTTACCTCCTTGAAAACAAGTTAGCTTAGTACTAGCATAAGCCTACAGCGGTGGCTCTTTAAGAAACTCACCACAAATCAAACAGAGAGAGACACTGCAGAATCAATTGTAAAATCAAATGTCCTTTTTAATTCGCTTTTGTCTTTAACATTAAAGTATATGTATTTCCTGCTGCCACTGAAGCAGAGCAAATCTATCTGTTCTTTTTGCATCCTTTGGCTGGGTGATGCAAGAAGCAGCTTGGGATGCCCTCTCTCTTTGTCGGTGGGTGCGCACTCGGGGGCATCTCATGGAAAACTTCCTCCCTATGCTGCAGGATAGCTCAGGGGAGTGGCACGATTTGGGGGCTCTTGCTGAGGGGCTGGGGTGGGTGCCTAAACACACTGTTTTGTTGGGAGTGTTGCAGGAGGCTGACGTTCACATCATGTTTTCATCCGCAAGGTGATGCCACCGGTGGCACAAACACTTTCTGTGCCGCTGCCACCACTCCAGTGGTGTTGGGTCACTCGGCCCCTTGCTGAGCAGGCACCTATGTGTGGGCAGCCCGGTGCCACAACCTGGTTAGTGGCTCCTTGAGAGGGAGAGCACCTTGCCCAGGCTGAGAGAGGGCTCCTGGAGGGAAGCAGCCTGCAGGCTCTTCATGGGGATGGTGTTGTTCCAGGCATTCCATTTATCGGGCTTGAGCTTGTGGGTCTGACACATCTGTTTGAAAAGGTGTGCTTGGGGAAATTCAGATATCTGAGGGAAACCAGTGGTTCAATATCTACCTCCTGATGAGGTGGTTCTCCCAGGTACCAGAGCTGAGCTCATTTCTTGTGTGCTTAGTCTTTTGTGAGGGAAAAAAATGTCTGTTATCCCATGGATGGTGCACTCCCTCCTCTGTAAGTGTATTTGCTTAGCAAGTTGCACCATTCCATTGCTAAAGCAGCCAAATGTGATAGATTTCACTATTTAAAAAATAATTTTATATTCTTATTTATACTATCTAACAGGTATTGGGGCACTTCTGGTCTCAGGTCTTCCTCTGCCTCCTAGGCGGTTTATTTCTTCCGTTTGAGTTAATGGTCCAAAATTGAGCTTAGAGATCTGAAATGTCCTCTCCTAATTTAATCAATGTAAGTTAACTGTAAAATCTTGGGATGAGCTCATATGTTCTCTGGCATAACTGTATTGCTTCTATGTTTTCTTTTGTAATCTGACTAAATTTCTACTGTCAATATGTTAGAACAAAAGGATGGAAGTTAATAATATCAATACAGGCTCTTTTGATAGCTTCTGGATGGCCTTTTTTATGTGGCTGAGTTGAATTCTTGCCTGTGCCACTACACCCTCTTCCTTCACGTTCTTAGGTTTTGTATATTCCCTGTTAGGGGGGAATGTTTTAAGTGTATTTAGCTTTATGTAAGAAGCTTTTGAACCTTTCAGAGAAGGTGTTATAGCCAAATGTCAGAACATAGCTGTGGGCACTTAAAATAGTCTCAGTACTAATGAGCTTTCCAGCTAAGAAAGTTGATTTATTATGTAGCCTGGCTTTTAATCATGCTGTAACAATGGCAGTTGTTCAGTAAAAACAGTGTCTCTGCAATATCAGAATATTAACTTTGAATTCTGACACCTTAACCAAAACCAAATTCTAAGTTTCAAAGGCAATTTGACATGCAAAGGGGAAGGGTATATTTAGAGGTGGAAACAATCCATACTCACTGCAGCTATACTGTCTGTTATATATTTCAAAAATAATCTTTTAAGAAGTATCTCTTAATTTTTGAGATAAAAGTACAATGTCACTATGCAAGGTCAGCTTTAATGGAGAGAGAACTGACTTTCAGTATCTGATTACATGGAAAGCTCTAGGGCTTTAATCTGGTTTCATGACTGTGTGTTCAAGTCTGAAATAAATCTATTCTGCTTATTCAGACTTTTAAGAGTATCATCTGTCAGAAACTGATTGCCATTTATCTGCAGCACATGGAATGTTTGAAATCACTGTGGCTGTTGAGGGGAGGCTATTTTATTTTTTAAATCTCTCTGCTTTGGTAAAAGCAGACAGATTTCTCAAGAACACAATGTTAACTGTGTCTCTGTGCTTTCTGAAGGTGATGGGGGAAAATGGACCCCATTTTCTATTTGTCTGATTTCCAAGAGTATGGTAGCAGTGGTGTGGTGAAGTAGGGGCAGATGTAATGTCAGAAACTGCTCCCTGAATTGAGATTGTCTGGACTTCATCCTTGCAAGAAACCTTTTAACAGCCTTGGTTCACCTGTACGTTTAACAATTTTGGAATCAGACTTTTTTTTTTTCAAAATGAAATCCATTTAACCAGATAAAGTCCTGATTTACTCCCACCCCTATTTAAAGCACACTGGACTGATTTTTGTTCTGTTTCTGGCTAGCTGTGCACCTTTTATCTCTCTTGTGATCCAGGTAATTTTTAATAGCTGATGCAGTGCAGCCCTCTTGTCTGCAAACAGTTCTGAGAGACGTGTATCCAAGTTTTGGATTTTTGTTTTCCCCTGACCTTCAAACTTATATTTTTGGTCTCTGTCAAAGTGGTGAGAGGGTGGAGAACAGGCAGTACAGCTCTTAGTTTCCTTCCATTGTTTGTCCTAATAAGTGTCCTAACCTTTGGTTTCTGTCTCTTCTTTCCAGTGCCTGAGGTGAAGAAAAGTATAAGTTAATTGACTTTTTTGTGAGCTTAATCTTTAAAGCAGAGCTTTTATCATCTTAGAAATGAATAGAGAAATTCACTTTGCTTCTCTTTTAAAAAATAAAAAGCATTAAATAAAAAAATAACTAAGCAATGTCTATCTCTGTAACATTTCCTGGGGTAAGAAATAGAACAAGGGTGAGGTAAGATTGTTTTCAATAGTGAAATGGGGCATATTTCTGATACCGCAGCACTCCTGGCAAAGGCTTCTGTTGCTTTAGGATTCCTTATAATTCAACCACTTCGTGCTCCTCCTTTTCACTTGTTAGTTGGTCTTAATTAGAGGAAGAATTATAAATGCTAAACAAAAGTTGGCCTTGTGCTTAAAAATTGAATGGATTTTAAAAGTTGGCTGGCAGTATTGTAGCAAATTTAGGTTAAGTAGTCTGAAGAAGTATAGAATTAGTTTAAGGTTTTAGTATCCTTTTCTGCATATTAAAACAATTTTCAGGAGCTTACATACTAGAAAAATGGGACTGTCGCATAAAGACATAACACATTGCACAGCTGAGAGGAAAATGCCCAGTTCAAGTTACAGCTTAAACATGATCTTTCTTAGAAACGTCTTTTCTAATCTGTCTGTAAAATAAAGACTGGTTCTGCCAGATGACTGGGAAGTTGAGGACTGCAGATTTTAAGATTTTTCCAGTGTGGAAACATATTTCTTTTAGTTGAGACAAACAAATTACATTGGAATGCACTCATGGTCTATATCAGCAAGTATACCTTAACTTAGTTATGTCAAAAAGAACATACACTGTGGTATATTTAAAAAAAAAAAAAAAAAAAAAAAAAAGGATGTCACTAAGAATACTTGGCTAATAAATTTCTGTGGTTTTGGGTGAATGTGAAAGTAGGCTTTCTTAGTATCAGTTATATTTATTTAAGTATCAACATGATTTTCTATGTTTAAAAAATGATTAACGATTCATGAATGAAGTCAGACTTCAGACAGCAATAAGAGTGTAAAATGGCACAGGCTTCGATTACAGGAACTTTCTGGTTCATTCTGTAAGCTCTGCATCTCTAAGGAGTGTCCTGCCTGAATTTACAGCCAGTCCTTGCTGAAAGAATGTGATTGACCTTGGGCTGGCTGGCAGCTTTATAGGTAGCAGGGTCCTTGTTGGGGGGTTGGTTGTTTTTCACTCCTTTTGGAAGTTGCATGGCGTAACAAAGGTCCGTAGCCTGCGCTGTGGAGTTGCATGGACTCATTGGCACAGAAGGGAACGAGTGGTTGCAAACTGTGGCAGTTAATGATGGCAGCAGCAGCAGCAGACCTGGCTCCTGTGTGGTGGTAGATAACCATCTGTGACTCAGGCATCCATCAGCTGCTCAGAGTAAGTGGACTGCAGAATTCATGGCAGGATGATGACGAGTGTGTGTTTCGTTACACGAGCATGCAGAAGCAGCCATGGGCTCTCCACAGCCACAACCCTCTCTGCATAGAAGCTGGGAAACACTTGTTTTCAAAGTGTTTGAAGTCAAGACTGAAATGTGAACATATGTGAGATGGTGTCCTAATACGTTGGGTAAACTGTAGGGTATTACTTTGATATGACAGGTAGCCTTTCTGCAAATTCACTTGTTTGTATGCAGCGTATGACATGGAAGTGATGAGAGATGATGCAGCTTCTAAGTACTATAAATGTGCTTTGATAGTGCATAATTCTTGACTCACAGTAGGGAGGAGGTCAGTGAATTAAGCTGAAGGGTACTTGAAGCTTTGTGCATGCGGGTTTGAAATTAAAGTTGGGAGCAGTGACCAGACTTGCCAGATGACACTGGAACATTTACTAAAAAAAAAAGCAGCATTAAATGTGGGATAAAGAGATAAGTTAAAAACACTTGAGGCGTAAAGCATAGTGAAAAGCCATGGAGTTTCTTCAAGATGGTTTTAGTATGTAGCTGAAATGGAGCTATTGAAAGAGATCTAATTTGTTTTCATTACTGTAGGAGCCAAAATGTCTACTGATACAGTATTTATGTTTGTGGTAATATCTTTCTACCATTGTGTATCTCTATAAACTTACTGTTTAAGAAAACGACTAAACAAAGCAAAACAAAAAAACCTCTCAACCCTTCCTCCGTATGGCAGTAGTGCAGAGCTTTTTGGGCCAGGATACATGTCTCCTGCTGTGTTATGCTGGTGAAATACAAAACAGAGAGATCTCTTTCTGAAGAGCAAGTTTAGAGATGAATCTGGCAGATTGTTGGCTCCAAGGCAAACTGAGACGATCAGAGAAATTTGCTGAAGGCATGGCTGGGGTGAATGCCTCCTTTCTTACAGCGAGGGTGTTTGAGCAAGAAGACTTGGTGATCTCCGTGCTGATGACTTTGCCCTGAAAAGAGATGTTCTCAGACCATTTGCTTTCCCCAGGGTCTAGTGTCTCCCAGGGGTTTGGTGGTACAGCTGTGCTGGCACACTTCCTAATGTACTTGTAATAGCAAAAAACCACTTTCTCTGAAGGAAGTTTATTCTGGTTTGACAAGTGAAGTGAAATGCAGCAATAAAAGCATTCTTAGACACTTATCCTGGGCTAGAAATACAGCTATTTTAACACGAAAAACAGTAGAAATGTGGAGTCATTTCTGTTGAACTGGTTGTTTACAACCTTTCCTTGTATTACAGGCAAATGTGCAGACCTATACAAAATACATTTTATTGAAAGCATGTGGAAAGACAGTCTTCTAGTGCATCCTCAGTTTTGAGGGGCCAACAGACAGACTTGTCAATGAGGGCAGAATTGGGGGATGTTGTTGACGGAGGGGACACTAGAGAGATTAATAGGGTAGAAAAGAACATAAATAGCTCTCAGTGAAAGGGTACCCTACTGTGGTGAAAGAGGAAGATGGTAAGAATCTGAAATCCATTTGAGTCAAGTATAAAAGAAGGTGTTGCTCTTCAGCAAGATAACTCTCAAAATTAGTTCACTGCAAGTTGAAAGGAAGCCCATGTGGAGTGTCCACTTTGGAGGACTGTTGGAGACGGAGGAAACTTTGAAGTGGTTTCTAGTGCTTTACATGGTGCAGAAGCTCTTAGTGCAGGTCTTTCCTGTTCTGAGACCATATGTTGGTGTTTTATTCATTTTATGGTTAGAGTTAAGTATGTTCAGGTGCATAAACACATCAGAAAAGAGAAAGAACGTTCATTTATTTTTTACTACTAAAGATTAAAAATAGTTTTAGGTAACTGTACGTTCTGATGTTATGCTGCAGCTGCCTTGGCTTGTGCTTTAAGTTGTAAATTTGTTAAATGAGGAAACAAAGTCTGTGCTTGTTTGTTTGTTTTTCTAGTCAGATGGTCTTCAGGTCCATCTAAGAAAAGATTGAGGAACATCAGTGAAAATATGTTGTCATACTAAAGAAAATGCTTTTGAATTTTTTAAAGGGGAATAAAATAGCAAAAGATAATATTGTAGTCTTGCATTATTTATGGTGCCTGTAGCTTTGAAAAAAATCTTGTGATGTTAAGGTTGTCCCAAAATGAACTGGAATGGTACATTTCTGTAACTCTGATTTCTTACTTTGTCTATAAAGCAGATATAGCAAGCTTGAGACTTGTTTTAAGCTCATATAATAAGAGGAGGGGAGAAAACCCCTCAAATTTCATAGCTCAATAAAATAAGTGAAATCTGTAGAAAAACAACTCTGTTGTAATTTGATGTCAGTTCTGCACTAAAATCTTTTACCACAGTGCACCATTGTAACAACAAGCTTCAGTCATCACTGTCTTTCAGCTTACCTGACTGTGATAAGCAGCACAGTTTTTATTTCTGCCTTTATGTAAACATTATGCCGCAAGTGGTTCATGACAGCACTTCAGCAAGCTGTGTCATGTGAGGATACTTGAGAAATGCATCAAAGGAGCTGACATTCTTGCATTGAGGTTGAAAAAGGTTGCAGCACTTTTCTTGAAGCCAAGAAGCTTCAAGGGGAAGATCAATCTGAATTTGTTACATTTTCTAAGTCTCTTTGTGCCTATTAAAAAGGACAAGATTCTGTCAAGCTAGTTGCATTTTCAGCTAAAAAAAAAAAAAGCCAGAGCTATATGGGGCAAACCAGTTAAACAAAAAAATCCTTTCAAATTATAGCATGAGATGTAGCTAAATTTGGAGTTCTTAACAGCAAGCAGCTGCTTAAGTAATTAAAGTATATAAGGTGCTACTGACCAAAGCAATTAGTACGTAATTTCATTAATGGTGTTAGGATTGCAGTAACAATATTTAAGTCTTTCTGTCCAAATCAAGATTGCCGGCAATTTGTGCCATGTCCAAGAGGAGGTTGGGAGCAGCGCGATGTTCGGGTGTGTTACAGCACCACTGTCTGAGTGGATCTGTAACTGCGCAGGAGCGTCTGCTGCTGGCTGTGCCTTGTTAACCCTCCTAATTAGCATACCAGTCTCGACAATTTACATGTGCATGCACTTCTAAATTTTTATAAACTAGGATGGTGATAAGTTTATGTGTAAAACAAGGCTTCATGGGCTGCTGATTTTTTTGTTGATCTTTGGAATTAATTTGTGAGCTTGCTGCTGTGCAAGAGCAAAAGGGAATTACTGTTTTTGTGTACATTTTTGTGGTTTGTCCTTAAGTGGTTGAAAAATCTTGGAGAGCTCAGGCATAGTAGAGTCTTCCAATCCCTCTGAAATCTGAAGTACTGCAGATGATGGGTTTTTAAGTTGCAAGGTCTGCAACTCACAGACAAGTGGGTGATGAGCGCAGTGACTACAGGTAGGTAGCTTCTAGGCTCCAGAATAACCATAAGTATTCTTGAGAAGATGACAATGAGTTTTAGAGCCTAGGCAGAAAAAATACACATCAGAGGGAGAATGTGGAATATACTAAAGTCCAAATACAGGTCACCTCTGAGGCTAGGGTAGCATCACTGATGAGTCATTTGGTCGGGGAACTGAAGCTGGGAAAGCTTGCTGCTGGGACACCTGGGGGTATTACTCCCATGGTGGCTAACCTGTAGGTGCTGACTTTCTTAAAAAGCCACTGAGAGAAGTCCTTCAGAGTCTTCAGGCTTTACAGCAACACTTCTGGCCTACCTTGAGCTCTGTCCTGTTGACGCATTGCCTCTTTCTAGGTCTAAGGCTTTCTAGGTCTGTAAATATGTGGGCGTGCTTTTGGCGGAGCAAACCAGTCTTCTCTGCTTTTCTGGGCTGTATTTCAGATGTGAAACTGAGCGAGGTGAGCAGGTTGTCTCACCTCTTGAGAACACTGACCCTGTGTCCACAGGTTTTTGGGGCGCCTCTCCTAAGAGGAGTGGTGGGGGTGAGTTAAAACAGCGCAGTGCAGGACATTGGCGCCTTGCAAGCTCATTTGAGCATGCCGGTGACATCCTTGTCATGAGGGGTAAAGGAAGTGGAGACAGCCTCATAAGAAGTGATGGTCTGTTAACAGAGTACCCTCGAGGGAAAATATCTTGTGTCCTGCTTCCAGCCTTGTTCTGTGGGCGTGCAAGGAGGTGAGTCTAGGCAGGGGATTGGGCTCCATGAACCCTGACTAGATGGAGAAGAGCAGCAGGCCGGTTTCCCAAAATCACGGGATACGCCCTGCGTACCTGAACCGAGAATGCACACAGCTTGTGAAATCAGGCACGTGGATCTCAGAAGGAAAACAGGCATAATGGACAAGTTTGTTTTGATTCACGCCAAGCTGCGATGAGTCTTCTGCAAAGCACACCTGCAGCTTTCACCTCTGAGTGAGCCTGATCTTGACTGATTTTCACCAGTGCAGCTTACCTGTGGGATTTAAATCGTGAAGGACCAGGCTTTGCCTATCTGAAAAGAAAAGAAACTGGATTTGGTGAGTTCAGAAGAAACATTAGCACATTTCTGGTTTTCTTAGGCCTAAATAAAGTTAGGCTGATGTTATTGATTTTCAGTGAAGTTTTGAATGGTAAATGTAAATTACTTGTTCTTTTGTATTGTTGCTGGTCTCAGGGTTGTTTTTGTTGACGTATTCCTTGATTGGGGTTGGGGTTTTTTTGGTTGTTATTTTATGTTAAAACCAAAACAGTTTGACTAACGGGACTTCTTGGAATCCGTGTAGTCACGGCAGAGGGAGACATCACAGAGCTTTTATAAATGACTGTTTTCCTCCTGAGCGGAGTGGGGTACAGACACCTTCAGCGGTGGCTCCACACCGCCATTTGGGATGAGACTGCAGCAATATGCTTTGCCATCTGGGGATCCGTGCAGCAGGACTGTGGCGTTCCCTTCTCACGCAGTGGAGGTTCACGCTTCGTTACAGCAGTAATTCCTCACAAATTATCCACCCTTTGCTGGCAAGGCCAGGGGAGATCTCCTTGTTCTGCACCCCAAAGGATGGAGGTTTTTCAGAAGCAACTGCTCGGCTTGCCTGAAAGGAGAGGCTGAAATAGATGCCTGATTCGGGGACAGCATATCTGTGTGCAGATGAAATTAAATGTGTGCCCCAAAATGCTACTCCTTTTGTAGGGCAAAAAAATATAGGGAAAGCTTTTATTGAGGTGCTGCCTAGGCAATAAGAGGACATCTGGATGGCAGCTGCCTTTGTCTCTGAAGTGAAGCTAAGATAGTCAGGCTTTTGCTCATCATTATTTCTCAGGTACCAGGTTTAAAAGTCAAGTCAGAGGCAATTTCTAATGTTCTACAAGTAAATTCATTTTAATCCTCAGCGGGCTCTTAAAGGAAGCTTTTTTTATGCAGTGTTGCAATTCCAAACAACTCTCCCCCAGTTTAGTCTCTTGTAGATAATTTACCAAAATGACAATTGTAGTTAATACTGAACTATTAAAGCAACTGATAAAAAGAAACCAAAATTATCCTGGCGTTTAAGCATTTTACTTTTTCATATGACTTTGGTTCTGTTAAGTTTGACAAGAAGTACCTTAAATATGAAATATTCCTGTTGTCTGCTTTGTAAGTCCATCGGTCATAGCTAGGTAACTATTATATACTGAAAATGCAATATTTAATTAACTTGGAGGAATAGCTGATTCATTAATTGCTGTGTGCAACTTTTGGAACTCATATTACATCCTCAAACGTGCCTTCTAAGCCAGCAACAAACCTGTTCGAAGCAAAATTTAAAACTCATGGTTTAACCTTAGTAGGAGTAAAGGTTAGCTCGGGTATCAGGTGATGAGGGACACACCTAATTTAATAATAATAATAATAATAATAATGCTTCAACACCAGCTCTGCAGACCCATCA
The DNA here is from genome assembly GCA_013398115.1 of Falcunculus frontatus. Taxonomy (NCBI): domain Eukaryota; kingdom Metazoa; phylum Chordata; class Aves; order Passeriformes; genus Falcunculus; species Falcunculus frontatus. The sequence continues at coordinate 237,350 of VZRV01006379.1, read as the reverse complement.
GTTCCTGAAGAGACATGCTAATGGACTTTCTGGGTTAATCTAGCCACTTTTTAGTTGAAAGCTTTGTTGAAGTTGTTGAGGAGTGGCTTTGAAATGAACCCCCCCTATGCAAGAAGGCTGGGGTTTGCAGGCTGCCAGGCAGGGACTTCCCCAGGCAGTGGGGTGATGCTCTCTTGGAGCAGCCGCCGGCGCTGGTACTGGAGCAGGCAGGGCGTTGCGGGCTTTGGCTGGAGCTATGGCAGCACGTTAGGAGGTTATGCACGATGTTTCCCGGAGCAGGGATAAAGCTTGGGCTTTCTTGGCAGGATGGGAGGGACTAATCCGCGCAGTGGTGCTTATATTGATTTGTAAGGATTGTTCAACTGGGATTACTCAACTGGGTATTATAGTGTTTAATCAGGGAGGGAGAACACAGGTTCCCTGAAGGAAAGCAATAGATGCTTTGACTGTTTTTAACTTTGCCTGTAATAGCTTTAGATTTGCAAGACACATGTAGCTCTTCTCATCTGTGTGAATTTTTAACTTCCTTTTGGACTGTGACTTGTGTAGTAGTGTTATTTGTCTATATTTGATTTGCACTCTCACTTTTTTTCTTCTTTTTCTCTGACACGGACAATAAGAAGAAAATATCCAAGTATTCAGAGAAGCACTATGAGTAGGAATCTGTATATGGGAAATGGTAGAATAAATTGGGAAAAATAATAATTTTTATTCATGTAAACATAAGAAAAAACATACATTATTAGGTATTTTAAAGCTTTTTATTCTGTTTCTAATGTAGGACTATGTAATCTTAATAAAAATGCAACTAAACCTGACCTTTTCTGTGTCAAACTGCAGCTCTCACTGATACAGGATATCTTCTTAAAGCCATTCTCTCATAAATATGACTGTGTAATATAATATGCAGTCATGCATTTACCATGTGGTCAGCTGGGAGTATTTCAGTTCACCTCTTCATTGTCACCCAGTGTTGTGCTTCCTGAACTTTGACTTGTACATTCCTTAATGGCTCAGTAGGTTAACATGGGTTTGCCTGTTGTCTGAAAAGCTTCAGTGGTTTTTCTGTTTGTTTTGTATGGGCTGCACAGGCCAGGAGCCCTTCTGCAGCTCAGGTGTTCCCCTGCCCATGTCCTCTTGAAGGATAAGGGATGGTCTTTCTATGATCATCATTTCAGGATATACTGACAGGGCTTGCTTTCTCAGTTTTGCTATTGAGGTAATGCATCAAGAGTGAGGCATTGGGTTAACCCCACCAGGAAGGTAAGACTTGAATGGAGAATCCTGGGTCCGTTGATCTGTCTGGGTCTCATGTTCACTTCTAATTTTCTTTTTTGTCCTGAGTTAAGTGTGGGCCATGATAAGGCTGTAGGTTCATGACTACTCCTCACAAAGTTATGACTTAAGCTTTAGGTTTGCTTCTGTTCATATCTCCTTTTGGGCTGGGAAAATCCATCTGGCCTGCGCACCCTATGATGTGTTGCTTCCTTCACTAATGTAACCCCTCTGTCCTTGAGGGGTTCTTGAGGGTTAGTCTACTCCAACCCCAGGTTTGGCCTCTGAAAGAATATGCCATTCTGCCTTCTATGGTGCTGCTTCTATACGGGTAACTGAGGCTAGTTTGGGTTTTCCTTGTCTTGATAAATGCAAACAAAGAAATGCTTTCTTTTTAAAGGTCTTTATCAGTCTTTTTCTTAAATTAATGAAGTAAAAGCAGGTGACATGAGAAAATGGTACAGGAAAACCACTGAACCTCATGTTCATGGAAAAAAACTGCAGATGTTACCAGTTACTTGAAAATTAATCTTTTCTCTGAATTTTGTAATCTGCTCAAGAATTATGGTTTCCCAGAGGTCTACTTAATCTGGTATTCTGCTCTAAGTGATGTGTTTACTCAGTATTTACTATACAGCAGTGGTTGTGTGGGGATTGGCCTGCAAAGAGGGTTTTGAAGGGCCACCAGCTGATTGCTGTCATCAGCGAGGAGGTGGGCAGTCCCATTGTGCAGTCACACAGGATTAGCTGGTGTCCTTTTTGACTTTGGGTTCAAACTTCGACCTGATGTTTTTTTAGGAAGGATGATATTCTTTCTTTCTTTCTTTCTTTTCTTTTTTTTTTTTCCTTCCCCTAAAGCTGCAGATTTCCTTTGAGAAAACAGGTATCAGGAATTCTGTTTTCTAAATGGTCTGTGTTAGTCTGGAAAAGGGACTGGCCATGACTTACATATTTTAATCATATCTCTTACAGTTGGAACGCACGTAATCAGAATTCTAGATGGTTTAGATGTTTTCCCTGGATTTCAAACCCTTCTCTCATACTGATGCCGTTACTGCTTCCACACTTGCGTGTGCCGTAGAGGTGGGCAAGACTTCAGCAGTGGTGGTGGTGATACCCACCTATATCAGTTGTCTGTCGAGGCAACCAACATCCACCCACTCCACAAAAGGACCAACCTGACTCTACGATCCTTGGGTTAGAAGTGGGAGCTTGTACATTGGGAGGTCCTTCTGAGTGTTGTCTGTGAATAATTGCAGCATCATCGAAGGGCAAAACCATTAAAATCTCCATCCGAGACATGCTTTGCCTTAGTTTGTCCCTGTAATTAAACAAATAAACCCTCCTTGTCCACCCTACCATCCCCCAAAGGCCTAGCTTTCATTTTCTCTGCTCTTTAGGATATCAAGCATTAGGTGTGTGAACTGGATGAGAACTCAATTTTTCATTTTTTAACCTTCCATCTTTTTCTATCAGAATTCCTAAAAGTCATTTTATACACTAATCCATGTATACACCTTCATTCCTTCCTGCTATAGGGTACCTATAGCCAGTTGCTCATGTTAGTCATTGAAGCTTTGGGGTTTTTTATGAGCACCTTTCATATGTAACTTATTCCTATAGTTGTTACCTAGCAACATTAATTTTGTTAGATTTAGTTTGCCTTCTATTTCAAGAAATCTATGAGGTGTGTTTTAAGAACATATCTGGAGTCCAACCATGAACCTTTAGAAAAGAGGTGTGAAATAATAGAGTTCTCTCCAGCACCTGTAATTAATGTATGTGTACTTGGTGTTAGCCATCACAGCCTTACTGGCGGAAATGGGAATAGATGCGTGTAGCATTTAAAAATTACCTGGAGAATACTGGAGCAGTTACAAGTTTGCTGTTGATTTCTCTGTGTGGGGTTTCGGTATGCTCAAAGAGCACAGATGCCTATCTCAATTTCACGCTCTTTTACCAACCAGCATCTCTGTTTCTTGCCCTTCTCTCCACAGACCACAGCATGGTCCATGTAGCATTTTGCAAGCTGCACATGCACTGATGTGATATTTTGTAGGCCAGCAACCATAGTTACAGTGCAAAATAGAGAATTTCACTTAAGCTGAAGAACGTTAGAATGCAATAAAGGAAAGGAGTCTTCAGTGCAGAAGCCCATAAGGAGACTTACAGGGTATATAAAGTTTTGAAGTTCAGGTGTGTAATTTTTAATTCAGACTGCGGCCACTCTGGAGATGGTGATGCCTCCAGGACGCAAAGTTGTGTTTGTGTCTTCTGCTTTCACTTGAAATGAACAAAAAAAACCCTCTAAGCTTCTAATGTTAAACTGAGGCAGTCTTGATATTTTTATAATTTTGTCTGACAGCCTTCTCTGATCTGGAGAACAGTGTGAAAGCACAGGGTTTGCAAATGTTTTTTTTTATATTGTCTTCTTGTTTCTTGTGCAAAACTTCCCATCCCTATGGAGCTTTCAGGAAATCAGGAGGAGAGAGATTGCATAGAATTGGAGCTGGTATTGGAAACGGAGGGTGTCATTCAGCTGTAGCATCACTGTAGAGGACACTGTGGGGTTTTTTTTAAAAGTTGTAAGAGATCTGCTTATTATCATCCACCTTCTGTTGCATGTGTCTCTCAGAGGTGTAGAAGCTGCCAAGTACTAAATACATGCATCTGTTGGGGGCTGTGGATACCAATTGTACAAAAATTGCAGATGAACTGGTGCCTGTGGCATTAGTGGAAGCTGAAACCAGAGTACGGGGGGGATATGAGACATTTGTGTAAACATAGCGAGGGTAGTTACATGCTCAGAGGGAGAAAGTAATAGAGGAATGTGAGTGTTACCTAGAATGGGCTTCTTTTTGCATCATTACAACTGTGCGTGGTCAGTACTTTCAAAAAAGTTTTAGTGATTGAGACTTCTGAAAAGTCTTTTCAAAATGGCATTGGGACATGGTACTGGAGGGACATGCTGCAGTGCTCTTGTGTAAGGGATTCCCTTAATATGAGGGGTTGTCTTATAAAAGGAGTTTGTATACACATCTCACTGTGGTAATCCTTACCTGCATTTTTTGATCATAAAACATGAGATTTCCACAATGCCAAAACCCTTGCAAAGCATAATTGCATCACCAGTGTCAATCAGAATAACTTACATGCGGTTTTGGAGGATTTGAAACAGGATGTTGAGGTAGATACCACAAGTATTTTATATGTCTTTTTTTTTTCCTTTTCCAAATCTGGTTAAGTTCGTCTGTTCATTTTACTATAATTGTATTTTCCCTGTATCACCTATGATTTACGTAGTGTTTCACTGCATCATAAATGCAGGATGGTAGGGTATATGCAACTGTGTGTTCCTTTTCTTTCACTGTTTCCATCTGTCTTCTTGAGAGTTAATTCATGTGTGCTAGAGGGGCTCTTAACCACTTGGATGCCATCCTCTACTCAGCTAATTTCAGTGAAATCTTATATTAGTTGTATCTTAGCTTTTTTGTTTTGTCAAGATGTCTCCTTAATGTGCTGCTCTAAAACTCATTTTGGGGAACTGATTGCTGGTGTTCGGTTGTCGAATAGGAATAGGTGATCAATCAACAGCTGCCTTACTGTATCAAACACTTGTTTATGTATGTGCTGTCAGGCTTCATATAGTATCAGGCTTAATTCCATGGTGACAGAAAAGTGCTATTGTTTTTTATAAATCATCTACTGAATTCCTAGTAGCTCTTGCATCAGTTATCTCTGGGACCTGAAACGAGGGATAATGCTGGATGATTCAATTCAAAAATGAGCAAACAAGAAAGAAATTATTTATTTTTTAAAATAAAAGGTTTTTACAGGCCTCTTAAATCACTAATTTAAGTCCTGTGATGTTTTTCATAGTGTTCCCTGTGAACTGTGGACCATATGTAAAAGGGAAGGCTATTTGCTGAACTGTCGTTTAGAGACATGAAATGCATACTGGTCTGTAGTCCAAAGCTGAGATTCTTTGCATGTTCATCTTTTTTTCAGTAAATAGAATTTCTGCAATGCAATGAGCCCCTTGACTGCTGTGAAAATACCTGCTTTCTTTGGGAGGCTGGCACAAAAGATGAGCAGGGATCATTTCAGCTTTATGTCGCTTCAGAATAAGTGGGATCCTGCTTAGTCTTGTTAGCTGAGCTTAACATGTCAAGGCCAACAACTACCAAAATAAGTAAATAAATGAGGATCTAGGGGATAGAGAAGGGCTAGAAACAGAAAGGCAAGTGGGACATGGTTAAGCACAGATTAAAGTTTGCTCAGGCCTAATTTAGGGGTTATCATCCCTCCTATGTTATGCTCAAAAACATTAAAAATGTATTCAAGGTGCTTTGTTTTAGTGGAGCGTGATAGCTTATGTCATTAATTTAGTAGAGTTTTGTAACAAAGTTTTCCTCTTTCCTTGAATTGAACTTTTAAATCTTTTCTTGTAATTGAAATCATGATTTACTTTACCAAAAACATTACTTGCAACATCCAGTGGAGCTGGTTTCTGAACAAAGCCAAAGTTTAAAAAGTTGTGGGCAAAGAAACAAAGTGAAGTTCAGGCAGCTGCTGGTGTGTGCACTTTGGTTCTCGTTTGGGAAAGAACATTGCTTGTAGAAGTCTACAAAACTGCCAGTACCCTGTCCACCACCAGAAGTATGTCAGAGCTAGGTTTTGCAAGTGTTCTCCTTTAAAAATGTCAGTCTCTTTTCTAGGGCTGTTGGCATGTTTATGCATGGAAATGATAAGTAGCCTCTGTGCTGTTCAGTTGAAATGAAAGAATAGACCTTGAATGTCCACTTCCATACTCCTTGATCTTATGGCAGAATTCAATACAGATTAGGGAAAATATCCTTTTGTATCCCTGGAAGTGCATGTATGCAAGATAGTTGGGGAGCTGGAGGCTCCTCGGCTACCTGCAACTCTGCCTGCTAGATTTTTTCAGGTTAGTCACAAAATTTGTGTGTGCATACTTAGAGGACCAGCATGGTGCTGTTCTGACTCAAAGCCCAATGATTTGCAAATTTTGCTGTTAACCAGCTAGCTTTCTCAAAGTCAGTTTTGCCAACATTTTTTTTTTTTTCTGCGTAGGATTGTCTTGATGGAGGCTGGATCTCACTGGTTGGTAGAGAAAGATGCTTTGAAGGATGGCACTGTATATGAAATACCCTTCCAAACAGTGTACCTGCAGATGGTTGAGACAGTTAGAAATCCTGTGGAGGGCTTTTTTGATTTTTATTTAATAAAGCTCTGTGGAGAGCCATCACAGTAACATACTGGATTACTTGGCAGGCTGAGACATCTGCTGGCACTTCCGAGGTGTAGGCTACAGCAGTGAGGTTTCCTATTGCCTCATGGTGAAATTTCTCCAAAACATTAATGGTATTTAGTAGTAGTATATGCCATTGTATAGAAATGAAACTGTATGAAATTCAAGATTGCAGGCTTTGTCTTCAAAAAGCTTAAGGATCTTAAGGATCTTTTGCTCCTGCAAAAGTTTTATAGCAAGACTGAGGGCTATTATTAACAGTACTGCACCCGCAGAGAAAAGGAGCTGACAGAGGAGTGAAACCAGATTCTGGCCTTCAGTGCAACATATTATTAGGAGAACTCTATAGGCACCTTGTCAGTGCCTGTCCTGTTAGAAATTGAATTTAGGTGTGTAATTGATATACTTAAAAGCCTGCTAATGGTAATTCAATGCTTTAAACTATGTACTTGTTTTGCTTAGTGTTTTGCGTGAAGTGCCTCATTTTATGCATATTAGGGTACATAGGACACCTTTGCAACTATTTGATTATTCAGGGGTAGTTTGAGATGACTTTTAATCATTCCTCCCACGTTACAATCACCTGAAAACTTAAAGAACTTGCACACTAATAGCTTTGTCTAAATTGGTAATAAATTAGCACCCACAGGGACCAAGCCATATGGACTTCCACTGAATATATGCCTCAACTTTCTTCCCTTTCTGCTTTTCACCATGCTAAACAATTGTTGTTAGTTGCTGTAATTGACTCCCTGCCTCTGTGGTCAGGGTCTGTCTTTTATGTCTCCTACATCCAACCCCTAAGCTTTTGCTTGACAGCCATCTGACACCCTACAGCTTGGTCTTCTGGTGCTTTAGATGAATGATAAAATTTAAAAGCCTTGTAATTTGGCCTCTCCCTCTTTATACTCCTACTTCTGTGGTTCCCTTGTGATTGCTCAAGAAGTGTTTTCGATATGTCCTCTCCAAATAGGATAAGAATCTGGAGGATGGAATGAAATTGAAATTGCAGCTCTGTCTCAAGATCGCTAAAAATAGCAAGAAAATTATTGTAGACTTTGTCCAAGCAAAGCAAAACTCAGATTGTTGAAAATGCATGAACTAGCTGTCATACAGAGAAAGTGGTGTAGCCTAGTGAAGGTGAGTCTTAGTAATAGTGTAGTAGCTGTTAAATACAAAAATGGAGGGAAATTGCCGTAAGTAAATGAAAGGAAGAAACGTGTTTGTGGGATGGTGTGGGGGGTTTTTCTTTTTTTCTTTTTTTTTTTTTTTTTGATACGTGTTCAAACCTTGAAATCCTCTTGAGTACATTTTAAGTGAAGGCTAAGAGGCTGTTACTTTATAGTAAAGAGCCTACTGACTTTCAGTGAGAAACGTGGTATTTCAGGTCACTAAATAGAGCTCAGGTGTAGGGGCATGACCAGCACCTGTTTAATTCTGAGCAGATCTTTTTTTCACCCAACGCCGAGAGTTGAGGTCATCAGCATCCCAATACAATCGCCATGTAAATGCCACGTTCAGATATCATTATGGTTATCAAGGCATGTTGGTGGTGGACAGAAATTGAGTGATGCTCTTTTAGGTTATGTCCTCAAGAAATGTGATAGTTGTACTAAATCATTTATGGTATCTAAAAGAAAATAGTGCAGTTGGTTGCAAGCTGGATAACTTCTGGTGGTTCATTTACTGGAAAACATGGCAAAAGAATACATATTGGAAAATACAGTGTGCTTAAGCTGCATAGCACTGTGTGTTTGCCAGCTCCATTGCTTGTTTCTACTTTGCATCCCTGTCATGAAGAGGTTTGTGAGACAGAAAGTTTTCAGGCAGCAATGGTATATTTTGCGAGGCCAGTTGATACAGCTGGAAAATAAGGGCACATTTTTGGCTGCACAAAGCTCTGTTTGGTCAGGAGTAGCTGTTCAGGCAGTGGCTGTGCTGTAACCAGAAGCAGATATCGATGTGTGTGTTCATCAGCCCGCTGAACTCCTGATAGGGAATGATGTAACTTGTGGCTGGGAAGTAATTACAGTGCTCTGCAAGAGGAGTTCAGAGAGTGGTTAGTGCAAAGGGCTCACAGAGTTCTCTTGTCTTGCAGAGTAATTATGATCATTAAGGAGGAATGATTGGGCACAAGTTACTTATTTACAGTGAGGTAAGGTGGCGTATATAGAAAGGTCGGTGCCTTTTTAGGGACTGATATTCCTCCAGCCAGCCACGCCACATCACTGGTTGATTTACTTTGTACTTTTTAAGGTAGAGGTCTATCTATCAACGCTGCAAGAACAAGGATACAAATAGATCTTTTAATATGAAAGTCCTTGGACTAAATGCCGTATCACAAAAATATGGTAGGATTTTTAGCAAGATGTAATGATCACTTGCATAATGATGTCTTCCAGCACTGCAGCATTGTCTTAGGTTTCTTTCTTCTAAATTATTTGGGCTTGCAAAGTGTTTATTACAGTGTTGGAAAATCTGAACTTGATGCATTGACAAGCCAAACTGAGGTATTTGTAAGTGATACTCTTTGGAAATGTGTGTCAGTTTATCAATAAGTGAAGTGGTGCTTCACATTAGCATTGTCATTATTAAAAATCCCGCCAAATTCTGGTTCAGTACACACACACCCACATGCATATAGTAAATACTATAACATTTATTCTGTGTCCATAGCTTTTCACCAAGGAAGACAAAATAAATGTCCATTGCTGTCTCTTACTAGTTGTGGTTTTCTGCTCTAAAATAAATAAATTATTTCTGCAATAATAATTTGCACTGTAAAAACATAGTTAAATAATTATGTGATACTTTTACTGAAACTTAGTCTTTGCTCTTGCCGTATTTCCTTTGCCTGGGACTTCCAGATGTGCTACACTGCCTTTATTTTGTCTTTCAGATGACGATGTGGACCTGGAAGCTCTGGTAAATGACATGAATTCCTCATTTGAAAGTTTATACTCTACGTGCAGCATGCAGTCGGAAACCACTCCGCTCCTTCAGAATGGTCAGCTGAACCGCAGCCAGCTGCCAGCCTCGGGATCCAGCACCCTGCAGCCCACGTCCCCGAGGCAGAAGGTGCAGCGCTCCCAGCCAGTGCGCATCATGGCAGTCAGGTGGGAGCGAGGCACTCGCCTCCTTTTCCATGAGTTGTCGTGAATTCTCTTCAAAAGAACTACGTTTTAAAATAGGAGATCCACTTTGGTAGGGAACTTGGTAGTGTCAGACTAGACTTTTGCATAGAAAAATGTACTAAGTAGGGGAAGGACATAATGTTTCCATGTATTATCACCCTTCTTTTAGTCAAGGTTTGATGTATCTGCAGTAGCTGATTTGTAGAAGTGTATCATTGGTAGCAATTGGCAGAAACTATATCCGTATTTGGATTTTTTTCCAAACTGTTAAAACCAGTGCTTTCAAGTCTGGCGTCTACTGACAGCTTATAGGTTTTATTAAACATAAGAGATCATGATAGGTAGATAAGGGTGTGCTCAGCTACTTTTGATATACAGAAAGTGCCTCTCTCTTTGTGGAGGTTTCCTGAATGGTTTAAGACCAACAAAAAACAAGGAGCACATCTTAGTTATGTCTGTTCTTCCCAGAGCACTTTCAACTCATTCACTTGAGTGCAGTAAGTCATTACCAGAAAAAAAAGAAGTGTTGAAGTTGTCCCCCTGTTGTAAGGCTGACGACTTGAATTCAGGCTTCAAGTGGAAAACTCTTGATGGTGATGGGAGAGTATATAGGTGATGTAGAGGTTCTTAAAATCTTTTTCGGCAGCAGCAGGAGAGGACCTCCTGTCAGCATGAGTAGGTAAATTAATTTCTTTCCTGCTAGTTAACAATGTCTTTCCTAAAAGAACTGAAAAGTAATAATATAATAAAAGAAAAATCCCCGATGTGGAACGGGTGGCTTCTAATTCTTTAAACTGATGTATTACTGCTAAGAATGGTATACTTAAGACAGGCAGCTTTTCTATTTAAATGGGAAGTATGCAGTGCAACTAAGTCAGCTGATAATGCCGTCAGTTCTACGGATATTTCATAGTTCACCTCGAATCGGGCTGTACTAGAAAATGTACTCTGGAGTACTATAGCTGTTGGTGTTTTGTAAATATCTCAGTCAAAACACCTAAATTATTTTTGGTGTTTAAAAACTTAGCAACTCTTATTTTGAGAACACTCTGCCTTTCTGAAATCTGTACTTCCATGCACACAAGAACATCCTGTGTTTATCATCAAAGAAGATAACGGTGAAACTTCTTTTCAGGGTTATCTGGACCCATCTTGTTTGCCACCAGAACAGAGTGATTGACTGTGGTCTCCTAGGAGCACAGGTTTATGTGTGTATCAGTTATGAAGTAAATGATGCCCTGGCAGCAGTACAGGCACGGCAGAGCACAGCACAGAGAATTCCCAGCTTCAGGAAACCACACCTTTCTAATTGTATTGAGTTTGTGGTTCCGCTTACAGGGGAGGTCAGTCAAAAACTTGCAGTACAGTGCACAGTTGAACAGATATGACATGTCTGCTGGTCTGAAGAAGTCTTATGCTGTCCTTTTACCCTGTGCTGTGGGGAACTGCACACATGGGGAGCAGAAAAAAAAAAAAAAGAAGCAGGTCAAATAGTTGTTAGCATAGTTCATAGTTATGGTTGGAAGCTGCTATTTACTGCAACTCCCCAGATGTGTAAGACTCATTCATGGAATGCCAAGGCAACTAAATTGCAGGACCAAGTTACCTGTGGAGCAGATTTCACAGCAGGCAAATTTTGTCATCCCCTAGGTTCTGGTACAGGCAAAGACAGTGAGAGTACCCAGAGTGGGACATGCTGCCAGGGCAAACCCAGCAGTTGTCTCCCACCAGCTCTGTTAAGGAGGCTCTGCTTGCTGAAGGCATGCAGAAAAATAACAGCAAACTGAGTTTTTAATGATTTGCCTTTCAATCCCAGGAGTTAGTTGATATGGAAACTTTCATCATTGCCACTAGATGGTGCCTTCTGCTTAGGCATTGAAGGGCAGCCTGCTGCAGTCAGCTAGTGCATCTTCAGTGGTGATGCCCTGGCAGCAGGGAAACCAAAAGCCATCTGTGTGGTCATGAATAGGTCTTACAGCTTTTCTGGTACGTTTTAGTTTTTCTTTTGTTGGTGTGGGCAATGCAGGTGTATTATAAACTGCAACTTGAGACTCTGTGGTGTGTAGACTGATGAGGCGTATTTCGGTAGATGCAAACTTGTCTGAACAGTAACTGTACAACTGGCATACAGCTGGGAGGGTGTAATTCCAGCTTGTTGCTGCAGCCGTGTCTTTGCATTTCATTTCTCCAGGAAGTGCCGAGTTGCTTGGAGATAGGATCTGGTATTATAATGAGGTGACAATATTGGTTTAAGTCTCAGCTTAGAGAACTTTACAGTGGGGAACACGTTTGTTTTCAAATCCACTTGGAATTTGGCTCTGAGCGGCTGCCATTGTTTTCTCCTCTTTCACATTGGTTTGGAAGAGCTTTACTGACTTTCTGGCACACAGAGCTTAAGCTTGTAATCTAGTGCTTACAACAGCGAGTGCAGATAGATATTTCTGTTTATTTTATTTGCACAGTTACCTCAGTTACTCACCCAAGTAATCAAATTATGAGCAACAAAACAAGCAAAGATGCCTGACTGGTCATCTTTCACATGCAATTACCTACTTTGTGCTAGCAGTTGCTGTAACTATATAGTAGTTGCCTAGAAAAAGAGTGTGTTTGATTCCTTGTCTTTAGTGTCATTATCACAAACGCTGGGGCAGGAGATGCAGGTCTAGTGATGCCAGTTTGCTTCTCTTAATGCGTAGTGCTTCTGTGTTTGTAGGCGTCTTCAAGAAGAAGAACAGCAATTCAGAACATCGTCTTTGCCGGCCATCCCAAATCCCTTCCCAGAACTTTGTAGCCCTGCGAGCTCTCCAGTGCTGGCCCCTGGATCTTTACCTCAGAGTCAACCTGCCAGTAAGCATGTGAGTATGGGATGAAGCTTTGGGTCATCCATTCGCGTACAAACCAGCAGTGGACTACTTCATTCTGAAGGTAGAAAGAAAGCTTCCAGATAAGTAAAAACACCTGTAGACTTTGTCTGTGAGTAGGGCAGCACTGGCCGAGAGAGTATCTTCAAATAGGCTTCAGACCTTTTTAAAAGGTTTGTAAGAAAGAAGTGTAAAAATGAAGTAAGCCTCTTTCAGATAAATGCATGTTGTGAATGAAGCAGTAATGCTTAATATCCTTCAGATTTTGGTATTCAACATAAAGACTTACTAATTCAGAAGTCAAGTTAATTAGCTTAGAGTCGGATGAGTATCTGTGCCTTTTATAATGCGTGTTCTAGGTGCCACAAAAATGCTGAACAGCTGAGTTCTTTAAAGACATGGTGGTGCTTTATTTGCTGTTTGTCATGAAGCTGCTCAAAAGCAAAGGTGTTCTTAGAGCTTGTAACTAAGCACAGCTCTTTGTAATGGGATTTAAGGGGAGGGTTGTCCCATGGAAAGCTCATGGAGTCATTGTCTGTGTTCTTGGCAGTTAAGATAGCACAGACTGAGTTCTCATGTGGTGCAGAGCAGTAACCTCAGCGACACAGCAGTTTTTCTTCTCTGTCCTACTCCACTCCATAAGAAACAATCATCTTGTTTTGTATCATTCCTCAAGAACACTTGAAGACTAAAGCTGGGCTCAGAAACCTTTCTTTTGTAAACTGTGCTGACTTGCATGGGAATGAAAAGATGGGTTACTCTGACTGTTGGCTTACAACAATTCTGTTCCTGAGTACCCAAAAATATTGAGAAGTTCTGTGTCACTGCTCAGTTTGCTTGTAATTAGCTCCTGCATCCTCTCTGAGAGATAAAGGGCTTGGGTGGGCAGTTCAGCTACAAGCAGTAGACCCAAACGCGTGCCCTCGCATGTTGTGTGTTGCGTTACGGCGCCGTAAACAGCTGCCTGCTTTCCTAAAAGACACAGTGCATCCCCACTGGTTTTACCGTATTTCTTACACAGACAAGACAGACAGGAAACCAAATAATGCCCTGGGAAAAAATTGAGCCATCCCGTTGGGAATTTAGCACAGGGCCCTGTTGGAGACCCAGGTACTGGCTAAGCAGAGAGGCTGTTTTGCCAAGGCAGTGTTGATGTGACTCTGGGGAGATAAAACCAGGGGCAATTTCGCCTCCTGGCACTTGCCAGCAGGACAGCAGCATAGCTGTCTGCCTGAAATAAACTTTCGTTTCTGATGAACCTTTGTTTACCTCTTCAAATATTTCCTGGGTTCAGGGTTTCTTTGCCTTTTAGCTCTGTGTGTTACTAAAATTAACCAAGCCACCTTAAACTTAGCTCTGCAAAAACCTTAAGGAACCCTAAATGATGTGTGAGTCAATTTTTGATGGAATTTAGAAACTAGGGGTTTAACAGCAGATAAATATAAAAATAACCAGTCTTTTAATGTATATAAGAAGATGGCTAAAAAGGCAGAATAGAAGATCTTTTCCCAAATTTTACCTTTATAATTTTTAAAAAAATTATTCTACCTTACTTTAAAATGAAAAATTTTGACAAAAGTTTTGAAAACCTAAAATGAAATAGTTTATATTGTATAGATATGCTTGCTGCTGAGTTTTTTAATCAAAGACAATCCATTGTAGTGGTAAAACCTTTTAAGGGTACAAGCTAAGGGGGTAAAACATGTTGGACAATAGCGGTTTCTTTTGTCGATGCAAATACACTGTTCGTTTCAGCATATCAGCTCATTGGAGGTAGTTGAGAAATGCTGGCTCGGGGTGAGGGAAGGATAGGAGAGTGTTCTTTTCCTCTCTAACAAAGTATTTTCCCCTCTTTAATGAAGGGTCAGAGGAGCAGAACTGAAAAAAAACTTCTAGTTTTAAAATATTAATGGGCAAAAGTAAAAGAGAGTGTTTGGTTTCTTCATGAAGGAAGAAAAATACCTCGATTTTAAACATGGAGTGTCGTTGGGTAACAAAATAATCTCTCTGTTCATCCTCCTTGTAATTTATGTTTAACACAGTTTTAGTTCCCTTCACTGGAGTCTGCTAAACATCATGAGTAAAAAAAATTAGTAACTTAGGAAATGTTATACATCTTTCCAACTTCAACCCATTAAAAAAATGTGGAGTTTGGGAATTTGAGTAAATTATCTTAGGACGTGCTCTGGCTGAGATAAATGTCCATCGATACAATACAAACTACTGATTAATAAAACGAGTGATGAGCTTGGTTAAAGGACTGCAACAGCAAGTTTTAATACTTGGCAGTTAATGAAAATAGTGTGCTTTAAGAAAAATATAAACACAATGTTAAATGCTACCCAAGGTAAAACATCAAGATGCCTGATTTCAGGTTTTCTGCTTGCAAATTATAAACAGAGATTAAAATTGGATATGGAAATGAGCCATTCTGATTACATGGGATATCTGAGGTGTTAGTGAATTTCCTTTGGTGCTTCTCGAGCATTTACAGGTAAATAAGCAAATAGCAGTTCCAGCCAACAGAGCTGCAACTCTGATCACACAGGGCATCATGGCACACACATGGTGGGGAGGAAGCATTGCCTTTGGTTAGCTCGTATTTGTGGCGCTTGAGAGGGTCTCAAGTTAATGTAGCCTTTGGGGACTTCAGAAAGAAGTGGGTATTTTGTTTGCTGACCGTGTGAAACAGTGGAGGGGTCACTGGGAAGCTGGAGTGTCTGAGGACTTCGTAAGAAAGGAAATGTTAGTGTTGTTCCTCCTGGAACACCTCAGTGTTATTTTTTAATAACTGTAAAATACAACTCTGCAATGATAAAACCTGGTAGTGGTTATGCAAGAGGAATTTAAAGATCCAGTCTTGTTAAACATAGAAGAGTTTCATGTCATATTGCCAAGCCTTGGGCATAAAGAAATGCAAGCTCTATTCAAGTTTTAGTAAAAGTTTTACTTTTTCCCAGTATATTGTTCCCTATAGGAAAAGGATGCATGTGTGAATGGAAGAGTGAGTAAAGGAGTTTTCAGGTCATAAAGGTTGAATTATATTTGTGGCTGAAAAGTGGATATTGTCCTTTCTCATATGCAAAATTTCATTCTGTAGCTGGAGCCTGAGATACAAATTTCTTGTTGCTTCTGAGTATCTTCCTTATTTTTTTCATGCAGTTGTCACTGCTTTTTTTAACAAGCAGTTCACAGCATTGCTTTGTGAACTGCTCTGCATTTGTTTCATACTCTTGGCTCAGCAAAGAAAGGTAAAAACAGTAGAACAGTGAAAAATAACTGTAATAAACCTTTCTTATTTTTTTGTCGTAGGTTCTTTTTTCTGTCTTCTCATGGTGATGAAGCATTTCCTTTATTTTACTCAAAAAAGTGCAATAATTTCATTTAAAAAAAAAAAACAATTACGAGATCTGTTGGGTAATGGTACTAATTTTACTTCAGCAGGAAGCAGTATGCCACCTCTAACTCTGCTGCCAGTCAGGCACTGAATACTGCTTTTAAAGCTGATGGCTGCAGCAGTGTACTGCAGCTGCTCCCCAGAAGACAGAGAACAGTGGGAAATAACAGGTCTTCAGTACTAGCACAAAACTAAAAACGTGTGTAGGCAAATGGCATAGTCATTTAATGGGAGAAGCAATCTGGGAGGTAGAACTGGAATGTTAGGCTTATTGAAATAATTTCAGATTTGGTTGTTATGGTTTTTTTTGGTTTTTTTTTTTACTTTGGATAATCTGCTTTGCTTTAGGAAGCAAACAATCTTGTGGATAATTTTTTTCTGAGCACATGTAGGTTGAGAAACTGGCACATAATTTAGTAGTAAAAGAAGAGAAATAACTGTGAACCTTTAGGTTACATTTCAGTGCATTCCTGCACTGAACAACCTCCACAGTGGCAGTGTCTATGCTAATACGGTTGTGCGACCAAACAAACCTGGGGATAGACATTCCAAAATTATTTGTAATTAAAGAGATGCATGCCTTTTTGGAGTGCAGCACTGTGATCCTTTATCACAGGTCTGCAGGTGGAAATGGCCCACTTTGAGCTTAGTTTTACAGTGAAAAATGTTAGATGTCAACCTGTTGATAGTGAACAGCACATGATTCTGTAAAAATTGGCATGGCTGAAGTTTTAGCAATGTAGCCAACTAGCTGGTGAGCACCTGGATGAAAAGTACCAACTAGTTGTGCTGTTGGGTCAGTAGCTGCTTCAGCTGCTGGTGTGGTGAGTGAGACAGTGCAGATGTCTTGTGCTTGGAGAAACCATGGCCCTTCAAGGGGAAGCTGACAAAGAGCTCTTAAGTCCTTGAGCTGAGCGCAGCATTGTCTGTGAGCTTGGACAGGAGGCTGACAGGAGAGGAGCTCCCTGATCAGTGCATCCCAAACATTCTCCCCTTCATCATGTGCCTGATTGCCCTCTAAGTATCACCCGTCTGCCTCTCACCACAGAGCCCAAAATTTCAGCAGACCTCTGAGAGTGCTCCCACTTTCTATGCTTAGGAAGGGCAAAAAAAAGCAGGAGCAGGAAGGACATGGTCCAGGTGGCACCCACTGGCACTGCAAGACCACTTGATATTTGTCTCCTTTTTCCCTACATTTTTGTGTGTAAGGCTCATGCACACCTACAAACACAAGATTGCCCCGTGTCTGAGGCGGGACAGTGGTTGCAGGCCAGAAGGGACAGCTGAAAGTTTTTAAAACATTGTTTACTTAACAGGATAAATACGTTTGTCTAAGAAAAATGGAAACCAGAAAATTACACCAAACCAAGACCAAACATTTGTCCAAAAGATTGCTAAAAACATCAGACAGCTACCTTACTGCCAACTGAAGTCCATCTTTGTGTTGCTGGTATAAACTAAGAACTAGTTGGTAACTTAGGTTATAATTTCTGGTTGTGTACAAATATTTTGGAAAAAGCATGCAATAATTACATGTAGGTCACTGCAATGCCACAGGATATTAGGCTTAAGTATCTTGTGTGAGTCAATGAAGCTTTCAACTGTAAAAATAGGGCAAATTTCTCACATCCCCCCTCTATACAGCCCAGGCAAACTTCCAAAAAGCAGTTTGATGTACCCAAATTATTTACTCTTTTCTAGCAAATTAAATTCACAAATGGGTATGAATTAATGTCATTCTTTTTTCCAGATTTAGTTACCCTTCAAGGGAACTTGTGTAAACAGACTTCTTAGTTTTTATTGTTCTAATTACATGTTATGATGCACATTTTTTTATTTTTCTTCCCGTAAAACTTTTATATTGGCTCTTTTGAAGATGAGAATGTTGATTTTCTGAAGAGAAGCTGTATAAAAATACGAACTTCTGTATAATGCAGGCATTATGTACTAAGTTAGATTTTGCATGTGTGACAGCAAATTTTATACTTGATCCTTCAGTGGAACAATCTTTAGCAACAAGACATTTTGAAAATAAATACTGACATCTGAGTGAGTCAACAGGGCATTACTTTCTTTAAACAGGCCAAATCTATAGCTGGATATAATCTGGTCATTTCCTTAGGTCCAATCCAGGCACTCCCTTTGGCCCAACTTTAAAACATGGGTTTTCATGAGTATCTGCTGTGACACACCATGTTGTTTCTCTCAAATTTTTCTTTGAAGCAAGGCTCTTACGCTAAGTAAATAAATCATACATAAATTGCTCTGCAGCATGTTTAACTCAGATGCTTTTTTTGATGGCAGTTGCAACTGTGTTTGGAAAAAATAGGGAAAGAGCAGGCCTCTGCTGCAGGGTTGTGATCTAACTGCATGAAAGCAGGCCTTTGGGTGCCCCTCTCTCGTTTGGAGAAATAACACTTTCCTGAACTAAATGAGCTAAATTTGATGGGCAGTGTAGGAAAGATGTTGCATTACTTGTCATCTTATCTCCTTTCCCGTGAAAGCATGTTGTCCTCATACTCCTGAAGAAATCAGGGTGGGGGGTGAGTTCACATCATTCTGAAAGTCACATTCACTCATTGCTGAAGAAGAGAGTGATGATTATCTGAGGACTAATGAGTCTTCTGCACTAAGCTAAAGACCGGCAGCCCTCAGTGCTGTTAGTGCTGGTCACCCAGGGGGTCTGTAGGCTCTCCAGCTGGAGCCCTGCACGTGGCCTGCTGAGAGCTGGGATCAGCACAGAGGCAAAGCTGCTGTTTCTCCTTCCTCACGCCTCTTACAGCAAGAAGCTTTGTGGTAGAAAGAAACGAATCTCTTTGTTCTTGCTTTTGGAAAGTGCCAGAACAGTAGTTACAGTCCCAACATGAATTACTGGAAGTATGAAGGGCATCTCATGCTCAAACTCAAGACTATGTTATTTGTTGGGATTTTTTTGTTTCTAGTGACACAAACCTGGCCCAGCTCCCAGGAGTGTTTTGGCTCCCTACCCGGAAGTGATGCTCCGGCTGCGGGAGCGTGCTGGGAGGAGGGGGCTGTGTGCTCAGGAGCAGCGGCGCAAGGCACTGTCCAGCTGACGGTGGTCTGGCTCACAGGGCAGGATGGAACCGGCCTGACCCAAGCCTGCCTTGCTCCACGTGTGCTGGTACCCGCACTGGGTCTCCAGCCACACAGGAATGTTTGCAGTTGTTTTAAAAAGCTGTTGCACAGTAAAAATACTGAGCAGTCTGTAGTAACTGCATTAGTGCGTTCATTCTACATTTTGGTGTGTGCGTCTTAGTCACGTGTGCCCTTGCACATTTTGTTGCACAACATTACTCTTGCTTTATTTTATTAATGGCTGAGTAAGAATATAACTCAGCTGTTCTATGCTTTGATCAGGAATCGACAGAACTGAGGAGTGATCAGGCTGAGAATGCAGTGAAAAATGGGAAAGCATAACATGAGAGGAATTCTAATTCTCTCTGTGCCTAGTGAGGCAGGCAGGAATGGGTTTGGGTGTAAACATAAGTGCAGTAGGGAATTAAAAAAACCCCAGAACTATATTGAGTAACTGTAATTATACCATAAATGAACTGTTGAGACAAATCAGAGATGTCATAACTTTAGGCTGATTGCCTTTAAGGAGTCATTCAACTAAGCAGGAATAGCCACACTGAATCTGTGTGACATCTGTGCTGTCTGAACTCGAGGTGTGAGTTCAGGTCAACTTTAGACATTTTTGATAGAAGCCTTTTTGGACCTCTGCTACCCAGTGGGGCAGGTGAAAGAAAGCGCCAACCCATAATTTAGAGCCTCTGCTGTGTATCCTACGTGACCCTGTGGCAGCAGGTTGTTGCCAGCAGCTGGTAGGTGAGCTGACCACGAGGTCCTTCCCGAGGTGAGCTGTGGCAGCTCTTGCAGAGCTGTGCTGGCACCTGTGGCTGAGCTGCCGGTGATCCCTGGTGGATGCTGTGGATGTATGGAGTGCAGGACTGGGAAGACACCCAAGTTTTTGCTTGCTTGCTGGCATCTACTTCTGGGGATGTAAGGCGAAGCCAGTGTTTAGTTTGTTCCTTTCCAACCCATCAGCACAGTCATAGCTTAAGCATGAAGAGTGATGCTGTTCATTCGCAGCAGGTAAAAGGCTTCTTTGGACTTGTTTTAATTTCCTGGACAGTGACCTGTGCCCACAATTAAAGTTGAAATCTGTTTGAAGTGTCCATCTTCACTTAGGTGGTGTTTGTGTGTGGATGCATGGAGAAGAAGGAACTTGGAGTTGGTTCATTGTTTTGGTAATGGAATGTTCTTGCATTGTGCCAGAGCTTGCAGATACAGTTTTGTTCCATTTCCTGAACAGGGGGAGATGTTAGTTGGAATTTAAGAGCATTTTTGTATTGGAAGAATACCGCTGAGTTAATTAAATCATTGTGGGATGAGTTTCAATT
The DNA here is from genome assembly GCA_013398115.1 of Falcunculus frontatus. Taxonomy (NCBI): domain Eukaryota; kingdom Metazoa; phylum Chordata; class Aves; order Passeriformes; genus Falcunculus; species Falcunculus frontatus. Next base: position 216,987 of record VZRV01006379.1, on the reverse strand, counting down.
CTCTTTGCTCTTGATTTATAGTCTCCTATTGCTATGAAATTCTTATTATATTATTCTTCCTCCTAATAGGAGTGCAGAATTACTGTACTACAAAGTGATTTTGTTTAATTAATGTAAGTACCTTCAATCTTTGCTTCAGCCTGGCTATAATCTGAACATCATTTACAAAATTTACATAAGAGTGAATTTAATCTGGACTTGCTCTCATGTTTCTCCATTGGCATTCGGATTGCTTGTTCTCTCCAGTGGTAGACCCTGCTGCTGCCGGTGTTACTGGAGCTGGTTTTGCCTGCTGCATTTCAGGAAGCAACAGAATTGGAAATACTATTGTTGTGCTTCATGCCTGCAGTGTTTGAGTTTTTCTGGTGTTGATGAGGGAGAAATGAATAGCGCTCAGAAACAAAATTGACTGATTCTCAGCTGGAAGTTTGGATCCAAGATCCCATGTTGAGCATGGGATGTTTCTGGGGAATGTGGTTAAAGCAACTTTGTCACAGCAGACTTACTTTCAGTGAGATTTCATTAACAGTAAAGAAAACACTGTTCTGTAAGTTTTTATGGGAGAAGGGGATGAAAGTGGGAGAGACCTTTAAAAGCTACTTCCGTGTCTTACCAAACAGGTGCCACTTTATAGCATCCAGATCTTTTCAGCCACCCCTTTCACCTGCCTAGATCTCTTGTCTGACCAGAGTGAGGAACTGCTCTGTTTTTGGGGATTATTTAGAGGTGGACTATGAGGACACTGCTTCCCTCTGCACACACACGAAGTTTACGGTGTGCACTGTCCATCCGGACATTTCATAGGAACATTATCTCCTGCTCTGTGCTTCACACCTGCCAAATGTCCTGCACTGTTGCAGGAGGCATGGGGTTTGCTGAACTGCGCTCAGGAGCTGCAGAGGAAGCAGCTCCTTCTGAGTGCTGGGACGGGTGTCTGTGCCCCACAGTCACCAGGGAAGGTTGGCTGCCTCACCGTGTGCTGACCTTGCTCATGTTCCTCCTCTCGACTTTTATGTTCACCTTTAAAAATCGTATTTCCCTACCATCCTTGCCAGAATATGTAATAAGATTAGGAAAAAGCCATTCATAAGGAACAAACATTGCTTAAAAAAACTGCTGAGAAGAAAAGAGGTGCAAAACGTTAATGGAAAGAGTATTCTAAACTAAATAACAGTGTCCTCATAGTAAAACACCTGGATTTAATTTTACAGACAAGTCGCCCTCAGGCTTCTATGAGTCATTTGTGAGCATGTCCTTGCCTGCAAACTCTAAGAGCAGCTAATTACTCTGAAGTAACTTGCTTGTCACATTGTTGCCAGTTACACTTGTTTTCCCTATTGCTTACTAAAATCTGCTGAAAGCAAGACAACTACAGTGTTTCTAGAGCTTGTAAGTAGCTTTACAGATGTTTTCAGCAATTCCCATTCACCAAGTACTCAGTTCCATTGAACAAGCTATAGATAGGATCTTTGATAAGCATCAGGTATCAGGTACAGTTTCAGCATTGAAAAATACCTCCTGTGCTTCAGTTTATGAATGCTTTTTACTAAGTTGTCACAAACTCCAGAGTAGTGTTATGTTAAACGTTTGAAACATATATATATATATACACACACACATATATGATTGTGTATAGGAGAAAATCAAAAGATTGCTTGCAGTACTGTCACACACCTTATAATGGATTTATGGGACAGCTTGAAAAGAAATAGACATCAAATATATAAGGATCACCTTCCTCTTCATGAGGCAAAGAAAAGAAAGCTAATGTTGCAGGAATAACATCTAGTCACGCAGGTAAAACCTTGTATTTGACATTCTCCATGTGTTTTTCTGTGTTATATGCTGGTTTGTTCTATGTATTTTTTTCCATGGTTGATCTTTGAACTTTTTTCTGTAACAAACTAGCTTGTTAAAGCTTTGTAAAGCTCATCCAAGTGAGGCTGAGCCTTGCCTCTTGTGTTACAGCCTTGTCAAATGAGCATCCTCTAAAAGGCAGACTCAAATAATGTTTTGCTGAAAAATGTTCTTGCTACGCTCGAAGTTAATGTCATTTCATTTCTAGCATTTAAAAGGTCCTGAGTATATTTGAGAATCTCTTTTGTTGTCTTCATGAGTGGTGCTGAGACTGGGTTTTACTCCTGAATATGGATCCAGTCAGTGCTTTAGGTGAAAGTTTTGGTTTTTTGCTTTTGGTTTTCCTTTGAGCATACTTACCCACCATGATTTGCATCCTAGTGTGTTGGGGGTTTTGGTTGTTTTTTTGGCGTTAGGTTATTGAGTTTGTTTATTTTTGCCTGCACGGATGGAAAAGGTAATCTAAATCCTGGGTCTTTCATCTTCTGCAGAGAGAAGCTGTCATTCCAAGGGAAGTGAAGTGCTTGTCAGCTGGGGGGCCACAAGAGCACCACGTTCAGTCCCAGGGATAAAGATTGTCTATTTCTAACCATTTGTACAATGTAACACATTTTTTAGTATTTTCTAGGAAATTAATAAGAAGGGGGAAGTCAGGAGGCTGCCAGCTATATCTGTGCAAATGTACCTTCAGTGTAATTTCCCTTTGCTCCCAGTGAACATTCAGCTCTGCATTACACTGCATGCAAGTTACAAATGAGCATTTGCTTACAGCCTAATTAAGCATAGCTTAGAGCAGTACTTAATTGCAATACTTCAAGTAATACAGAGGAACTTCAAGCCAATCTGGCTAACAAGAAATTAACTTTGTGCTCTGCCCAAGGTTGTGCTAGCTGCTGTGTCTGTAAGGTTTCATTGTGTCTTGCCCTCTGTGTCCATGGAATAGCACTTGGGCAATCTTCAGAGGTCCCAAAGAAACCTTTTAGGATTTCAGTTATTTGCAGGAAATCCTGCAGAGCATGATGGAGTCTTTCAATGAGTAGAGAAATTGCCTGTGCAGCAGGTGCTGGCTTTGGGTGTCTCCAGCAGTTCATCCTTCGATGTCCGAATGGCTTTGAGGTGAAAGGCTGCTACAATGGCATATAATCATTAGAATGAAAGAGCTGAATGAACTTCGTAGGAGGCTTTCTATAGGTTACCTTTATCCCTCAAATAAGTAAATAATCTAGTAGCTCTGAAGATGGTGAAATAAATTTTACAGCACTGTAAACATGCTCACATCAATTTCTCCGCTTTGCCTGTTTCTCAAGCCATCTCCAACGTGCAGCTATAAAAGCTGTGATGTTTAACTTGTCTGTCAAAATGCTCAAGGATGAGGTGCATGCACAGGGCTTGTTTCATCCCTATGCCAGAGGCCTGGAAGTACTAATAGCCCTCCATTCAAATACTAGCCATTAAGAAAGGGGAGACCCTAATAAAATTCCAGGAAAAATAATATAAAACACATGTAGAGTGTCAGACATGATTCATAATGACTGCATTCTTTGAGTTTGCAGCAGTCTCTGCTTTCTGCATAATTGAGTTCATCTCTACTACAGCTGTGTCTTTTCTGAACATATTAGGTGCAACTTAGTGGCAATATCTAGGTATGAGGACTGATGGTTTGTAGGGAAATTAGTTAATTATCTTCATTTCTTTATTTTAAAATATGTAAAAGTAGGGAAGTAGAAAGTAATTTTTTTCCTCCTAAATTATGTCACAATATTTATATAAAATTTCAAACCAGTAAGGTCTCACTGAGTTGAAGAAATACATTAGAAATATTTGAAGAGAAGGTATTTGAAGTCTGATTGGATAGTAGCTCAGATTGCTTGGCTTAGACTTGCAGTCAATGCGCAACTCTGACCTTGATATGGAAGGACTTCTTCTATGATTTTTTGTACAAACCCAGTTGTGCTGGTGCAAAACTTTTGCAGGGCCGGTTTTCTTACAGTCACTCAACAGGTCTTTTGAATGGTTGTTGAAGAGTATTTCTTTGTGCGGGGCAATTCTGCTTTTTCACTACAACCCTAATAAAGTATTTTTGAAGGACGTATTTGATTTTGCAATAGATGGTTACAAATTAGGTTTGTATGGTGTAGCTGAACTACCAGTATTTGGAATTAAATACCTGTATTGATTATTGATTCCATATTGAATTATAAAGGGTATTTGTTGCTGTAAGGCAAACTCAGAGGTCTTTACTACAACAAACAAGTAGTAGGAATGGCCATGCTTTTCATATTATTTGCTGTGCCATGGCTTGTGTTTTGCTGCTGGAAAGTGGCATGTGGACTAATGACCATATCCAGCATAGTTGTTTTGCCCACCTACAGGGAGTCCTTTTTTGAATCTCAGCTTGGAGGAAGTGAAGATAAAAAACTTTAACTTCAAAGGATGATGCTGGGATTTCTTGGTGAAGGTAATCTTCACATTTTTGTTTCCAGCTTCAAATCATGAGTGGTCGAATCAGCAGTTGGCTCAGACTCAGTACAGAAGTCTCATAAAAGCTCTGTCAGAGATTTGGGTTTAATCACCCTTAGGCTGTCAGATCCCTGCTGTCAGATGCAGACATGGTAGTCCCAGCCTTTTACTGTCCTTCTGTTCACAGACCTCTTCAGGTAGCTGCTTGCTTCCTGTCAAAAACAAGTTAACAGCAAGTGCTATTTTGGGAAGTTGTTGCATTCCATATTTTGCTTGATGAACCTTATGGTCAGACCAAGGGACCTTCATGTATGCTCTGTTCCTCCTCACTTCAGGTTTGGGTTGCTTGTCTCCAGTCAATGGTGAGATAGGGAAGTACCTTTCAAGTGCTTTCATGCTGTCCTAGGGTAGCAAAGCTGTAAAAAATTATAAATTGCACGAAGTGCCTCTTCCTATTTCCGTTGACCACAGTGGGAACCTGAATGTAATGAAGATGAGATGTGCTTTGACTGAGGTGGCTGGTGACAGCTGAAATGGCTGCCACCTCTGTGTATTTCGGGTGGAATGCAAACCACATAGGGATCTGTGATCATGAAGATCCCTTCCTTCCCCTGAGTTATCAAGCTGTTTTATTAGGACTGAATCGGGCCTTGTTTTTAGCTGGGAAATTTTTGTTGACCGTGTGCCTGAATGGCCAATGTCTTCCTCCGTTCTCAGTGCTCAGACTTTTGAGGTGGCCTTTTCAATAGAGGAGTATAGATAAGATTTAGGGAGGGAATACAGACTCTCATGGACAGATAGTTTAGCCATTGGTACTTGATACACAGTAGTGATGCCAATTTTTGGGAAAAAAATTTTTTTTAGTAACAAATGGGAATCTGGGCTGGGGCAGTATCTCTTCTTCAAGAGCCAGTAAGACCATAGGGGAGAGCAATAGCAGGAGCTTCTAAGGTAGAGGGGTTGTGGAACTGGACTGCCGTTTCAGAAAGTAACTTACTTCTGATTTTCTTTCTGATTTTGTACTAGGGAAAGCTACCCTTAGCTCTTGTTTTGTTAGAAACCAAAATGCCACAAACTCGAGTTGGTTTGTGAAGAAGGAAGGAGGATTAATTTCCCCAACTGATTATCTTTGTAATGGACAATCAAAGTCATAAAGATCTCTTTCTGATGGTTTAGCTAACTTAAAAAGCTGAACTTGTCATCTCAAGATGCTTTCCACGTTGAACCCCAGAATGAGGCTACCTGGTAATTTGTCTAATCCAGTCTGTACATATGGAAAATAATGGTCTCTGCAGAGAGGGTTAAGACATTTGGCTTAATGAGGCACTGTCTGTGGAAGGGAAGTGTGTTATATCACACTCGAAGAGAATGTATCTTTTCACTTATTCTTTAAACAGGGTTTTCATGGCACAGCTGGAGGAAGTTCATGCACCAGCTATTTGGTTACACTTTGAAAAGTGAAATTCATAGGGTGCACAGGTTGGCAAAGCCTCAGTTAATGTGAGCCAAGCAAACTTGGGTTATTTTGTGTACAGCTGGGTTCACCAAAAGAAGAACCTGCAGAACTCTAGAAACAAATTCACAAAACCACTTATTTCTAACAAGTTACACTTTGGGTCTGATCAGTGTCTGTTATGTTGAAGAGTGTATAAGCAACAGTTGAACCAAAAATAGTTCCAGTACCAAAGATGTTTTGTTAATACTCTGCAGGTAGCCAAAATGTTTTACTTTTACCATGTGTAATCTTGTGCAGGAAGATGGGGAAGTTGTGGAAGAAGCAAGTGTTGTGACACTCTTCTGTGCTGTACTACAACAGGCAAGATAGATTTTTCTCCAGTAAGAAACCATCAGTCACCATCCAAAGCCACCAACCTTCTGAAGCTTGAAAAGGCAATAAGGTTTTTCTTATGTGTAGAATTGTCTCTAGATGAATGGAGAGTGGTAACTAGTGGGATTTACTGAAGTCAGCAGATTTGGTTTGACACAGTTAGAAATGAAGCAATAAATAATAGCTAATATTAATCATCATTAATACAATATGTTTTTAAAGGACACTTCAAAATAAATTAGTTTTCTCATGTACAATTACGTATCTAGCCTATGAAATTCTACATGGCAATTGAATGGAAGAATTAGATATTGAAATTTGAAATGTATGGGAGATATTTAAATGTGTGTTGCTAGTTTACATAAATACGAGACTGCAATAAGCATAGAGACTAAATGAAGCAGATCTTAGTATTCAGATTCATATCAAACCCAAGCTACTGTTTGGGGCAGGAAGGGAAGGGAAAAACACTGTTTACATTCAAATATCTTTGATTCAAGTTTTGTCTAGAAGGGACTATTAAATTATTATGTTGCCCAGGACCCTAAGATCTTGAGAAGTTTATATGTCTTCTGTTACATGTTGATCTAAATTGTACTTTTGCCCTTTAAGTCTAGCTTTCTTAAACTTGTACTTAGGTAGCTGGGTCTGTGAGCCAAGTGCACAGCATTTTAAAAAAATGTTTTATTTTGAAAGGGAATGGAATTATGCACTCATGGAAATAAAAACTTCAGAGTAAGAAAGATAGCCAAAGGTTGGTCTACCTTCTGCCAGTCAATCCAGGGGAAAAATGAGTTTGGGAAAAGGCGTTTTCCTTTAATAAACCTGACACCAGTGCCTTTATATTCTCTTTCATTTTCTCTGTGGTTCAGTTCAAGAAGGTTTCAATGACCCAGATTTTTCTCAGCATAATCCTAAAGAAGATCCATGATATAAATACAGAGCCATCAAAATCCTTTGAGAAAAAAAATTATCATTTGTGCCAGGACAGAGATAAAGTTACTGGCATCTCTGCACGGTGGATTTCTTTAACCTCTTGACAATAATTTAGGAAGGGGAGAAAGGAGCAGAAGGAAGCCTGCTTGTAGGTAATGACTTTTATTTATAGCACATAAAAATACAGAGTCAGCTCCCTTGTCATTGCCTTTCTGAGTCTTGGAAATGGTGGGTTTCTCTATGATCAGTTACAGTAGAAAGGCCACTGTTAAAAGATTTCCCATTTAATATCATGCAGAATTGGTTTCTAGGGAGTGTCTCTTCTCTTATAAGATTCGCCCAATGTTTGGTCTTTTCCTCTGGGGATTTTTTTCATACCCATTTGCCTACACTAAACAAAGAAACTAGGCTTGTGAGCTATTTGAATATAATTTTCTTTTTAATACAGGTAATTATTTTCAATGTTTAATGGGATCCTCATGAAAATTGTTGCATAAACTTTTCAATTAGAGAGAAGGCTCTTTGATTGCATTTGTGTAAGATATTTAATTGGGTGGACAGCACGGAATACATATGTTAGGAAATTATCTCAGATTACCTGCTTTTAGGGGGATGCCTATAGGGAGGAGAAAGCTGTGCTTGCAATCAACTTCAAAGATAAGATAGCTTAATTGGAAGCTGACTTGTGCCTTGACAGCTTCAGAGCAGCAGTGACTTCCATGTAAAATAATCTGAAGCAGATGCTGAATGAAGAAGTAGCATTTTCTTTCATGCAGGCTTTGGCACCAGATCTCTAGCATTATGTTATCTAGTTCTATATGAGGAAGCATTTTTTTATCGTGACAGTGATTTCAGCACACTACTTCATATTTATACCTACACTGTTAAGGCCTTAATCAGCCTTTGACAAACAAACTGTAACACTAACTTAAAGGGATTTTTGAACCACTTTGGTTTGGCTTGAGAAGATAGTGATGAAGAATCCTATGAAAAGACCCATTTAGGGTTCCTGAACTATGATCAAACTAGATCTTTTTTATGCTTTTAGTTAATGTCATGGTGGTTACGTAACTTTTCACTATCTGTATAAGAGATTAGAGGCTAGAGAAATGGGCTGCAAGAAAGCTTGTGAAGTTTAACAAGGGCAAGTATAAAGTCCTGCACCTTTGGAGGAACCACCTCAGGCACCAGTACATGCTGGGAGTCACCCAGCTGGAAAACAGCTTGGCAGAGAAAGACATGGAGGTCCTGGTGGACTGGAAGTTGAATGTGAACCAGCAGTATGCCCTTGCTGCCAAGAAGGCTGATAACATCCTGGGCTGTCACAGGCAAAGCCAGTGGGTTAAGGGAGGTTTATTCAGCACTGGTGAGGCCACATGTGGAGTACTGGGTCCAGTTCTGGGCTCCCCAGCACAAGAGCTGGGGAGAGACATGGACATACTGGAGAACATCCAACAAAGGCCTAGAGAGGTGATTAAGGGACCAGAGCATCTGTGCTGTGAGGAAAGGCAGACAGAGCTGGGACTGTTCAGCCTGGAGAAGAGAAAGCTCAGGAACATCTTCTGAATGTGTATAATTACCTTGAAGGAGGGTGCCAAGAGGACAGACCCAGGCTCTTTCCAGTGGTGCCCAGTGGAAGGACCAGAGGTCCCATTACGGCACAAATGGCAACACAGGATGTTCACTTGGAGTGTGAGGCAAGACTTTTAACTATGAGAGTGTCTGACTGCTCTCAGTCACAGCCCAGGAGGTTGTGAATCTCTGTCTTTGGAGATACTCCAAGGCACCTGGACGCTGTCCTGGAAAAAGGGCTCTAGGTGACCCTGCTTGAGTTACAGGGTGGATCAGATGAGCTGCAGAGATCCCTTCCATCCCTCAACCCTATGTGAGCTTTTGATTGTTTTTAAACTTTTATAATGAAAAAAAACCCAAACCAAAAAACAGCTAAAGGTGTGTTGATCTTGAAACATATCATCTCTGTGTTATGTCTTAAATAATAAAGTTTGGAGTTATGAGGGTAAAGCTCCCTGTTAATTCATTTATAACTACTGAGTTTCTAAGAGTAATGTTTTTGCTTGCCTGGCATGTGCCAGCATTACCAACATAATCCACTTGGATATGTTTTAAGAATTCTATTTAGATTTACTTTAGGGGCGGGATTTCTATGTTGAATGTTTGGATCTTATTTGATTATGAACAGTACTGAAATTGAGCAATGGCAATCAAAGTACACCTAAATATCTGTTCTATGTCATATATCAGTAAAAATAGAGGAGCCAGTCGTCTGATTTATAAACGATGAGAACCTGGACCAGAGCACTTAGAAGATGATCTGTTCTCATGGGAAATCCTCAGCCTTGGAGGCACTAAAAATAACATCACTCAAATGCTTATTCAACTAGTCACAAGGGATAGAATGAAAGATTACCAGTTGGCAAAAAAGATGATGGAAAACATTTAAGGGCTGTGAAAAGAGGTTTATATGATTCAGTGCAGCTTTGCACTGAAGTCTGTTTGATAAGCAGCAGTGGAATACTGATAACGATGTACCTGCAAAGGAGAAGGACGTGTAGTGCCATGGGAAGGACTGGGTGGGGAGGGTAAGAGGAGCTACTCTGGAATAGGTGTTAGTAAAAAGCAGTGCTCGCATCTCTGCACTGGGACCTGCAGCAGTAGATGCAGAGAGCTGACATGTTAACCTTCAGGAACAGGCTGAAGAGAGGAGCTGCAAGAGAGGAAGGATGGAGCAGTTTGTGATACTTCAAATCAGGCCTCTGAGAACTGGGGAGAACATGAGAGAAGAGAGGAGAGGCTATTACTGTTCATCTGCTGTGTGACCACAGGTCCTTTAAAGCAACTTGTGTGTGTGCCTGCTGAATGTCTTACTCATTGTAGCTTTAGCAAAGTAACCTTCTTTTTAAAAGTTGGCATAAATGCTGCAGACTTCAATCCATATAATACAATCTATAATGAGCTAACTACTTCACTTTTGAGCCACTGCTGCTCCAGGAATTAATGCCTGGAAACCTCAGTACATGTAGATGATAGGGGAGAGCTGGAGGACATTGTTGTGAGTAGGATTGTATAGAGGACCATTTAGTTGCCTTTGTTTCTCAGCTTTTGGTAAAAACTGGTTGATTCCTTTCAGTTCATAATAGGCTGAATACTAAGCTGTTTCTATAATGTCATGGATTGCTTGTTCGGCATCTTTTTAATTAGTGACATTTCATTTAGTCCAAATTAAATATGCCAGATGTAGCTGATTTAGTGGCTAACAATGATGAGTGAGGGGAGGGAGAGCTAACATATAGCCGTCTGTTCTCAGGGAAGTTTTCTTTTTATTTTTTTTATTTCTAGTTCCACAGGAGAAGTTGGAGTGGTAACCATGGCAGCAGGGAATTTGTCCCTGTAAGCTAAGCAAAGGGTTGGGTTATGTGGGGCTTTTTTGTGTTTGTTTTTTTGTTTGTGGTGCCCCTACTCAGAGGAAGGGGTATGCAAAGTGGTCTCAAGCAAGCCCTGGAGAGGGAACTTGGAAATAGATAAGTTAGAGATGCTTGCTGTGGACTTAAACTCAAGAGCTGATCTTCCTGTAGTGTGCACGGATGGATAGGTGCAGCAGTGAAGCAGAGCAGTGAGAGATGTGAAAAATTTCTTGGTACCTTGGATCTCTACATTAGGTGTTTTGGGGTGGGGTAGTTAGACACTGTATGCTAATAAATTCCTTGTATTGTTGGTTTTGGATTTATGCCAGTATTTTTCTCACTTTTTTTCCACTGAAAATGAATAATTCTTAGCAGGTTGGAAGAGAGTGAGATTTGCATGGGGCTAGCTGCATTCAAAAGAAAATATCCAGTTTAATCGTGGTGCCATAATCCTAGATCTTACATCAGCCCTGGAAACTTTTGCTATATCACACCACTGTTTTCCTCTGATACTTAAATCTACCAAAAATTAAACGGCAGAGCAGTGTCACAGAACAGTTTTCTTCCCATTAAAGAAATCACCAAAGATGAGAATTAAACATGCCTTGGGGAGAGGATCACATAAGCTCTCTTCTTCCATTGACATAACTTTTCCTGGGTAAAGATCTGCAGGGGGTTAATTCTGGCCACACAATCGATGCTTACACAGTTGCGCAGAAATACCCTGCCACCACCACCACCCCCCCGCCCAATGTGAGCAGCTCTGTTAAAAGCATTTATTATGTGCATGTGACAAACTGACCCATAAAACATCCTGAACGTTGCAGGCAGCAACAATTAGCTGATACTCGCTGCTTGGAATCGCCGGCTTCCAGAGCCGGTAGCTTGGGAGACGGGAAGTTAAGCAATATCGCTGAATACTGTACAGCGCAGAGGCAGCTGACGGCCGGGCATTAGGGATGCTCTGCCATGCTGCTGCAGTTCAGCCTGTCACCCTCTCCTTATAAAGCACCCTGCTGCTGCTGTCAGAGCAGCATGAACTCAGGCCGGTCGGAAAAACCGATCGTGGGTTGCGCCTGATGCTGTCGGAGTGCGGGAAATTTGTATTTCCAAGATGTGCTTGAGCTTTTGGGGTTTTCAGCACATGGAAGCCATTGTGCTGTAGATTTCATAGAGTGTTTATACTTCAAATGGTCATCATTCCTTGAGTGTCTGTAGGTTACAGCCAGTTTTTGTCAGGAGTCTCTCTCCATGTTTTGCCCTTTTTTCCCCAGTAGCTTCCATTACCTTTTTCACTGCCCTAAGTTGTTCTTATCTTCATATTCTCACACTTAGGTTGGTCGTAGCCCTTGTATTTTGTCTCCATGTGATGTACCATACTTGATTCTTCTCTGATCTATGCATGTTGAATTCACAGAGATTTTTCTTAAAAAGTTTCTTTTGTTTTGCTTTCCAGCTTCCCCCTCTCCCCTGGCATCTTTGGTGTAACTTCCTGGTCTGGGATGTCATTGCTTCATCAGGGTGTATGTATATGTGAGGAATAAAGGAACTCCTGTGAAGATAGATAATTGATTTGATTCATTTTAGCCTTCAGGAATACAGAGAAAACCTTAGGAACTCTGCACTTGCAAGCACTGGGGAACAGATTTACAAGTCCTTCAATCCTTGGCTTTTTCACTCCTTGTGATTACTTTTTTGGGAGGTTGGAGGAACACACAGGAGTGGGAAGAGGGTCTTTGTCTTCCCCTGTATTGCATTCTAAGTTAGTAATTTCTGTCCAGCCCTACATCTTAATGCTTGCTTAGATTCCTCTGCTACCAGACTAGGTAAATTGGATTGCATTTGTTCAAGACAAATTTCATAACTACTCCTTCTTAAAATAACGTGTTTGTTTTGTTGTGTCTGGACATTCCAAATTGGGTTTATTTGGCATTGTCCCCTATTGTTGGGCTGCTGATTTTGTTCTGTTTTATTTCTGTTACTACATCAACCACAATCAAAATCCCAAGGTCACATTTTATCACATAAGAGACAGTCACCACCCCAAAGGTTTTTCTATGCATTAAAAATGCATTTATTTTCAAATACTAATCCTCAGTCTCCAAAGACATCTTTGAAAACAGTGTCTAGTAATGCGTGGCTGGACCAATACATGCAAATAGAGTGCTGGAGCCAGGTCTAGGTGTGCCTGCAGCCCTTAAAGGTGTTCCTGCAGAGGTCTGCTCTGCAACCTCCCTGCTCCTCTCTCCTCAGAAAAACATGCAAGGGAAGGGGCATTTTGTGGACTACCCATGCAGAAGTTCTACTTGAATAATCCTAAATCAAAGTGAGAAGCCAATTGCACGATGCCGAACTCTGTGCTGAAATGGCTTTTTGGCTCGTAGGGTGGCCTGGGCGCTAGGATGACTAGGGCCTCAGCCGCAGTTGTCACAGAGTCCTGGTGGGAAAGAAGGAGCCATCCAAGTCTTGGGAACCTGGGCCATTTTCCTAAATCCTATGGGAAGTTGCTCCCTGGAGCCTTGTTGCACCCTCTGCCAAGCTTCAAATTAATGTGGTTCTTGTGGTTGGAAGCCTGTGCAGCAAGGAAGATGTGGTAATAATTCCTTTTCTACAGAGTAATTTATAATGGCAGAGCAATTTAGAATACTCAGTAACTAGCTTGGTTACTTAAGGATTTAATCAAGAAATTATTATGGTTTTTCTTCGTATTACCCTTTCCAGGGTTGTTAGTGATTTAAATTGTGTTTGCAAGAACTTTTGTACTAAGCCTTTCTCTTGGAGCAAATTCAGGCAATAAATAATGCATTCTGTAAGCACAGCTGAGGAAAATTGCAAACTATCTAGGGATAAATTGCACAATAAAATTTATGAAAGATAAAGGTTAATGCCAGCAACATCATTTAATGCCTTTCATTACATAATCAAAGGAGTGTAACAGTGTCTGTAACTGTCTTTTTTAATGTATGTAAAGGATCTTGAAACCAGAAAGGATTTTTGCATAAAAAGCAATTGCTGTTAGGAGGAGCTGTGTGGAGAGAATGGAGCACATTTACAGACTTACAGTCAAAACTAACAGAAAATGCTGGAACAGCCTGGATCCCCCAAATCCAGGACTGAGTGAGCTGGCTGTTGCTGCACTCCCTTCCTGCTGGTGTGGACTGTCAAAGTCTATACAAACTGCTTCCCAAGCTTTCTCTCTTCCAGCATTCTGCAAATACCCTGAAGCTTCAGCAAAATTCATGAAGGCCTATTGTTACTCTTAGAAGGATTGAAAATTAGTCTTTCTCTTTTCTTTTACCTAAAAATGAGAGGCAAATGAGGAATTGAGTGGGAAGATCTGAAAATGTCAAACAGGTCAAATGATCTCTGAACATCTGAACATTAGACCAAAGTGGGAAAGAGTTGAAACAGCTTTTGGGAATATTGTCACAAAATTGATGTGTTGTCTGTATGTAGGTATGTATCACTTGAAACTGCATTCCGCTATTTATTTTTAAAATATGGAAATTACAGGGTAGCAACTTACAGTTTCCAAACCTTCAGCCTCTAAGTATGTGCACACACGTTGGAATAAATCTTTTGTTCATGCAGGCAGGGGTTATGTCTTGAAAATGTGCTCTGTACAGTCTTTCCTTTGCAGTATATTGCACAATTGTATGTAAATAGCTGAGATTTTTGCAGACGCTTCGGTGCAGTTGCTATACAATACTAATCCTATACAGAGAGCAATACTTTTAGATTTAAGAAATACTTTAAGTTTTGAGAAGATACAAGTAGATAATTCAGTGCCTGTATAACAAATAACCATTTTCACATGCAGTTTTGAATTAGAGGAGGAAAAGCTCTGGCTTGTTACTACAATATTTCTGTTTTAAACTTTAATAGTACCCCACGTGATCTCATTGTATATGTTCCTTTAAATGTGCTTTGTACACAAGCAACATAACACACTTTGCTTATTTCTTTAAGCTCAAATGTCAACAATTGCAGTGTATAATTGTGCTGGTTTTGACTGGGGTAGAGTTAATTTTCTTCTTAGTCGCTGGTATGGGACCATGTTTTGGATTTGTGATGAAAGCAGTGTTGATAATTCCAGAGATGTTTTAGTCATTGCTAAGCAGTGCTTACACAGAGGCAAGGTCTTTCCTGGCCCTCATCCCACCCCTCCAGCAAGGAGGGGAGGGGAACGCGAGAAGCTCAAGGGGACACAGTTGGGACAGCTGACCCCAACTAACCCAAGAGAAATCCTGGACCATTTGGTGTCCTGCTTGGCATGTGAAGCTGGGGGAAGAAGAAGGACAAGGCAAGGCAGGGAACGTTTGAAGTGATGGTGTTTTTCTTCCCGAATCACCATTACTGTGATGGGCTTTCCTGGGGATGGCTGAACACCTGCCTACCCATGGAAAGTGGGGAATGAATTTCGTGTTTTGCTTTGCTCATGTGCGTGGCTTTTGCTTTCCTGATTAAACTGTCTTTGTCTCAACCCATCAGTTTTCTAACTTTAATCCCTCCAATTCCCTCCCCCACCCCACTGGGGGCAGTAAGTGAGCAGCAGTGTGGGGCTGAGCTGCTGGCTGGGGTTAAACCATGATGTAAAGAGTGCAGAGAGACGTTTGCTTGATTAATCACCACAGCGGCCTGAATTCAGCCAGCATAGCTTACGGCATCCAGCTTAAGTCCAGAGTCAGGAGCCTTTGTCATGTGCTTTAGATGCTGAGTTGCTCCATCTCTCTCCCTTACTTTCAGAAGGAGTGTAACTCTCCAAAATTACTGGGTGCATGTGTGCCTGGGTGTTCATACGTGATGGCTTCGGAAGAGCTAACCATCCAAATACCAATGCTGATTTGAACCCGGGGCTAATCCTGCCCTGCCCTTCTCTGCCCACACCACTGTGATTCCCAAAACCTCTCTTGCTGGTACAACCCCCATGCAGTTTATGACTTCAGTATTGGTTTTGATGACCACTGAACATAAGATGATACTGTGATTACCTTTCAGGTCAGGTTATTTCTCTGACCCTTGGAAATGGGTTTTAAATTCAGTAGCCCAGTGAAGGGGGACAGAGTGAGGGTTTTGAAACATGGCCACCTAAAGTGTTTTGGGGTTTTTTTTTTGAGATTGCTGTTCTGAATATGAAAGTCAAAGACTTAAGATCTTGATAGTACAACAGTTGTTCTCCTTTGTTGTTCATAGGCTGTTAAATGTGTACCTAAATATAGTATATGCCAGAGGAGAGAGTTAATGTTGCTATGAGAACCTTAACCTCAGCATTTCCAAGGGTTTTATGTGTATATGTAGGAGAAAAAAAAGCAATGATCAAGTAACTCACAGCCTTTTTTCTTTTATAAGGAAGTACTATCTGATGCCTTGTGTATAGGTGATCTTACCCACGGTGTATTGCTGCTACCAGTGCTGTTTGTCTGAAGGGCTATTTTGCTGCATGAGCAGTGCAACAGAGAAGGCAAAAGAGCCATGGGGTTGACCTATATATTTATTTCATTGCAGCAGTTGAAATTCCCATGTCTTATAAAGCTGCCTTAATGCTGCTGGGCAAGTAAAGAGGGACTGGCTGGTGCTCCAGCATGTAGATGTGGTTGACTGAGTTGCTTGCCTGTCAGGTGTGCACAGAGCGTGCTTAGAGGCCTTTCTTTTTCAAAGATTTGTAACTTTAGGAAGCAAAACCTTCCTTTATTTGTTGCTTTTTCAACTAGGCAAATAGCAGTTCAGGGGCAGCCTGCAGGCAGAGCTTGGGTCTTCAGCAGCTTTGAGTTGACCGATCCTAATTGAAAGCTTCCCTGTTCCTCCAGTGACTCTGACTCTGCTCTTGTGAGCTGATAAGCTTTGATTATAGAAAGCTTTTGGAAAAAAGATCTCATCAAAACAGGGTTCCAGTGAAAATAGCAAGTACCTGCCTGGTACATAGGTGCCTTCTGCAATAAGTAGCTGCTTCTGCTTGCACAAGGTACATGCATCCATTTCAGTTCCATTTTCCTTCTATTTACCTCACTGATTGTATGATTCTCATGGCTGAACAGTCTTGATGAGTGAAATCGGGGGATGGAAGTCAAAACTTGCTGGACTGATTTTCAGTTTGTGCAGATCTTAGTAATGACTCTTCAGTGTATTTTAATGGCTTTCTGTGAAGTCTCTGATCTTCATCTCTTTTTAAGGGGAACTCTTGAAGAACTAGTGTTCTGAAACCTTTTAACCTTTTATCTATTAGATTTCAGTCAGAGGGCCTTCTGATAACTGGTGCTCTCTTCTTATGTTTGGAGTCATAACCCAGGATAACAAAGGTTGGTTTGCACCGATAAAAATTACACCGTTTAATTTCAGATTGTAGAATGCAAATGTAGATCTGTTTGCCACTGAAGATTTTCAACATAACATCATTTAAAAGAGTGAATTTCTGTGATGATTGTATATAGTCATAGGTTTTGTTTTGAAGAAAAAGGAAAGAAATAGCACAAAAAGTGGAGAAGAAATGATGTGACCATCACATGACTGTTTTGGTTTTCTGGTTTTTGTTGGGGTTTTTTTCCCTTCACATTCCTAAAATATTTGCATTACTTGATACATACAAAATACTGCAGGTTGAGGAGCTGAGGCTGGAAGATGAAACAGCCATGAAGATACTCAAGATATGCGACCCATTATATGAAACCACTGAAGTGATGAATATTAATGTTCTTTTAAATTTTTAATTTTTAAAGTCTTTTTGTCTTTCGAGAAAAGAAAAAAAAAAGGAAAGAAAAGCTTGGGGGAAGACTTCTTCCCAGAACAATGGTGCAGTCTGTTATCTGCTCTTTTGCACTGTAAAGCACTGAATGTTCAGCCAATATAGTGCTCTGGTTGGCTTAGCATTCTTAACCTTAATTTTGAATAGAAGGTGCCTTGTGCTGCTGACGTAATTAGGGCCTTTTGTAAATCACTGTTGCAGGCAGTCTGCTGTTGCATTTCACTGCATTTCTGGGAGAGATGCAGGGCAAAAGTGTCAGACTAACTTTTTGAACCTCTCATCAGGCTAAGTGTTTTCGTTATTGGAGTATTTTATTCAAATGAATCCTGCTTCATTTTCCTTTGTAGACAATAAGCCCCAATGCAATTTTGGAAGTGAAACAGTGTTTCTGCTGGAAGAAGTTTGAATAGGGAGCCCTTAACATCTTAAAGTGGGAGGTGCTTCCTTAAAAAAAAAAAAAAAAAAAAGAGACAAAATGTGAGAGAGTTGGATTTGACCTAATGACTTTAAATTCAGTCCCCTCTGTGATACAGGAGTACTGTTATCTGTGTCTTTTGTCACAGAAACTGTCAGAAAGTTGGATGTGAAGCTTTGGCATCAAGCTGGTTTTGTGTTTGTGGTTATATGTCATAACTGTGCAGCGGTGTGTGGGGGCATAAAATCCCCTTACCTTCCATGTGAGCCTCTTAGGGGCTGTTGCACTCTTGCCTCTGCAGAGGCACAGGGTTTCATCTCACTTCTGCCTCTCTCCTGTCCCCCGGGGCAGGGTTCAGCTCAGGCCATTACATCCCCTCCTGATGCAGTGTTTTATATCTGTGATGTCAGTGGTGATACATGGCCTCGCACTGTCCTTGATGGCAAACACAGCACTATTAATAGTCAGTGAAGTTAACTTGCTCATCGTTGCCCACCCACTGCACTCCAGTCCCTGAGCTTTAAAGGCACTGTTAACACCCCAAGGGCTGACTGGTCCCACGAATGAACATATCCGTGTTTGTAACCCAACTCCCATAGTGGCTGTGGTGTGGGGAGAGCGAGTGCTGCCTACAGGGCCTGGCTCTCTGGAGGAGGGAACATGGCATTACAGTAGTCGCACAACAAACCTCAGCCTTGGGTATCCAGTAGTTTGAGACTCTGTGGTACTTCAGGGGGGCTGGCATCAGCATCAGCTCAGACTCTGGACAAGGAGGGGGAGGGTGGGACATGTACCCCTGACCCCTTTGCTTCATACCAAGAAAGCACAGCATGAATGAGCATAAAAGACAGCTGCAGCTTTCTTCCTGTGGCCACACGGCATTAAGGCTTTCCATGCTTGGGAACAGAAAAGTATGGTGATTGTCTTACAGCTCTCTCTTTTCCACCTGCACGGGCTGGAGAGGCACCCTCAGCAGAACAGCTTTGCCTCTCTTCTGGGACTTGGCACTGGCAATGATCAGGTGCAGTCTGTCCTGTATCACTGCCTTGTTCCCAGCAGGAAAGGAAAAGAGAGGGATTTGTCCTCCAGGTTTTGCAAAAGTGGCGATTGCTGTGGCGTATTCCTGATTCGGGCTCCCCGGTGAAAGCTGAGGCAGGGAGCAGAGGGCTGTGCTTCTCGTGACTAATGAATGAATGATGTCACCAGGTTGGTTCCCGAGGCAGGAAATCCATCCAAAATAGTTTCGTTTCAATACAGAAAGTGCAGTTACATGCACAGAGTAAGCTGAAAGTAGAAAGGAATTCTTTCATCACCAACTTTTCGGTTTTGTCACTCCTTTCCAATCTATGGCTATACTACAAAAAGTAGAAGAAAAAAAAATAACAAGCGGGTGTTAGTCCCTCGCATTCCGCACTAAAACAAACAAAATAACTACTTTCTGTCTTGTTGCATACTGGCTTTCGGAGTGCTTGCCCATCCTGGGAGGGAACACGAGAGCTGCGCTCCGCACTCGCACGCTGCGGTGCGATGCCTGCGGGGTGTCTCGAGCATCCCTCCACTCGTGTCCCCCCGTCCCACGGGCGCGCTGCCGAGTGGCGGGGCGGGCCGGGACCGCTGCGGCTGTGATGCGGGGCTCTGCTGCGACACGGGGCTAGTGGCACAACAAAGACTTGCCCGCAGGACAGAAAACGGGGGCACCCCCACGCCCAACAAATTCCTGCGTGTGTGAGGATGCCTCTGGCTTGGCTAAGCGTTGGCAGGAGTGCAGCCGTAACATTGCACAGCACGCATGCCTTCCCCAGAGCAACCGGGATTCCCCCTCCTCTCCTCTCCTCTCCAGAGCCCACTTCTGAAAGAGCTGGCTCATCCCTGCTGTCAGATGAAGCCGTTTCCTGAACGCGCGGGTTTGAGTCACTTGGGCTGGATGAGGCTTTAACTCCTCCCTCACTTGGCTCGAATTTGTGCGTAGCNCCCCCCGTGGGCGCGAATTTGGGCGTAGCGGGGGCCCGGGGGGGCGGGGGGGCGGGGGCGGCGCCGGCCATTCTCGCTCGCCCCCGGCCCGGTGGCACCCCCGGCGCCCGGAGCGGAGCCGGAGCCGGGCGCGGGTCGGGCCGGGCGGGGAGCGGCGGCGGAGAAGTTCAAGTGCCCAAGTTGCAGGCGATGACATCAGCGCGGGCAGGCCGGGCTGCGGGCGGGATCGGCACCGGCGCCGGGGCAGCAGCACACGCGTGCCGGGCTCCCCGCACCCCGCCCCGCGGCCGCCCCAGGGGTCTCAAGCGCCCCAAGGTCGTCATAAAAAATCACATTTCCTTTGTAATTCCTTCTTTTTTGGGGAGGGGGAGTGGGGGAGGCGGGAATAATTTGGAAGTCTGATAGTGTGTGGGAAATGATTACATCAGTCGGAGGGAGGGCTAGGATTGGTCTGCACAGTGTGGTTTGATTCACTACCGCAAAGATTGCGTGTAACCCTTTGAGTGGAGCTCTGGCAGAGTTGTTTCCCTCCCCAGAAACAGTCCCCATAGCAGGGGCTACGTGACAGGTAGGGTACGGCCGCCCCTGACGCCGCCGGCACCCCGGGCGCCCAGCCGCAGGCTGCAGAGGGTCGGCGGAGGCAGAGAACTAACTCTCAAGAGGCAATCCCCATTTAAAATGCCATCTTGTTCTTCCGACTGCTGCCTTTTACGTGCCGTTGAGGTAAGATTTTCCATATCGAATTACCCTCGAGGTTTTTGTTAGACTCTCCTTCTCTCGCTAGGATGCGGAGCGTTTTAAACAGAGAGTTGATTTAAATCTGGGACCTGCACGTTCGCCCGGAGAAATAATTTTGCGGCAAGTGTCTCTCGCTTGAGCAGAACAATGCAAAGAGGAAAGCATCTGTATAATTCAGGAGGTGGGGAGAAGGTTCCTGACTTGTTCTCTCATCCCCGTTGATATTTAGGATGTGCAGCGTATGCGCATTTGGTTTCAAACTACTTTCAAGCTAGGATCAAAAGAGAAGTCAGGGCAGGGAGAGAAATGTGTGGACTGTGCTAGGTAATTGATTTGCCGGCAAACTGCGAGTGGGACTTCCCCACACAAAACAATCAAAAGTTAGTGGGGAACAAGAGAGCCATTTTTCATCTCTGGGGTCTTGGCCTGCTCCTCTGTGAATGCTCAGAGGCCTCAGATGGGATCGGAACGAAAACTGTGTGTGTTTGACTGGATGTGATTTCTCTCGCCCACTGTTGCCAAAGTACTCTCTCAACATTGTTTCACGTTTGCTTACCTTACACAGCTTTATACAGAACCTGCTCTCTCACTTTTCCTGTGTATGTGGTCATATTAACCCTGCTGAATCTTTGTTTAGTGCAGGGAGGTGTTGGGGAGGGGGGAGGGGAAATAGGTCTAGGGGGCATGGAGAGAAAGTGTTATAAAGTGAATCATCCATTTCATTTGTCCTGGCTGCCAAGATGCTTGGAACCCTCACACCAAGAGGATGATGCTTTTCTACAGTAGCTGTGTGGTTTGCCTATGTTCAGAGCTGTTGATCTGTAAGTGTACCCTTTATGTTGCAGGATGTAAAAGTCTTTAGTGAAGATGGAACAAGCAAAGTGGTCGAGATTCTAGCAGACATGACAGCCAGGGACCTCTGTCAGCTGCTCGTTTACAAAAGTCATTGTGTGGATGATAACAGCTGGACTCTAGTGGAGCATCACCCTCACCTAGGATTAGGTAGGGAATGGTCAAAGGGGTGGCATGGTTACCTGGGAACATAAAATATGTGTAATTCATATAAATGTGCTTCCAGACGGAACATTTTCTTTTCCACTGCTTTTATTTGTACAATTAGCTGAAGTCACATACGTGCTTTCTGTGTATTACAATTTGATGTGTTAAGCGTTTAAGTCATTTAAAGTCCTTCCCTTATTTCCCATCCTCTGGTTTTCTTATTATATAAAAAAAGAAGAATTCTCTAATCTTCATGCTAGCGCTCTGTTGCTACCTTGCTGTGTCTGAAGCTATTGCAAATAAACAGCTTAGGCAAATTAAGCTTGATCCTTAGAGTACGGTCCTATGAAACAGCTCAGCTCATCACCAGCTGGGAGACCTGGGTGAAGAGACTCAGCCTTACATACCTACAGTAATGCTTATGAAAGCTAGACATGTTGAGGTGGGGGAGGGGGTTGGCTAAACTTGACTTCAGGCAGGGAAAAAATGGTGGCACCACCCGCAAATCCATGGGCAATTTCTGGACCAGCGGTGGTATCTGCTCTCCAGGCAGCGGCTCCTCCACCTGATTGAAATTAAGGTGTCATGGTTACAGTTTCAAGAAGGCAGCAAGAGGAAGAACCGTGGGGAATTAAATAACACCGTGAATTGGTTTAATTACAGTACCTGAAAGGATCTCATGTTATTGAGTCTTGCTTTTCCTGTTATTTTGTGGCACTGATTAGTTGCAGGGTTCTGCTGTGCAGCTTGCAACAGCGTATCGCTCAGATAATGCTATCTATAATTCTCTGTAGCATACAATAACGCTTTAGAAAGTGTAGCATTTGGAGTATTAGTCGATATACTTCACAGGGAATGTTTTTTCTAGAAAACAGAGGAAGACAAATCATAAGCTGCAATCGCCAGCACTGGAATTGTGAATGCTATCTGTAGCTAACAGAGGGGGTTTTATGTCTAAAAATGTAATTCAGAACCCTTACGAATAAAAAAAGGAAATTATTTGCTGGAAATGTGATGCCCTAAACCAATACTGTTAAACACTAATAAATTCATTGCTCTGCAGACTAACACTTACAAAAAGCCCAAAAACATAACATATCCTGATTATTGAATGGTTTTATTATCTCTCCTAATGTAGAAATACATGAAAAAATTAAGATGAAACACTCACTGGTCTATGTCTGTGATATACTTTCAGTTCTGAGGACATAGGATGAGGTGAAGAATTAAGGTATAAATTACAGAATCTTTATCTCCGTAGCTTAATATGCCACATGCGCTTCTAAAAACCTTCACAGATTTTCAGTTTTATCAATGCTCATTAAACTACCAGGCTCTTTTTTTCTATATTCTCTTTCCCATCATTGCTGATTACCAAGGTATTGTGTAAACAGAAGCCTTCTCCTTTGTAACCAACATCCTTCTCCTGCCAGATTCATTCAATGATGCCACAATTCAGTGTTTGTGACATCACAATAGCTTCCATGGTGACTAATTGTGCTGTCAAACTCTGGTGTGTGACATCTCTGAATGAATCGGGCAGGAGGCTGATTAGGAAATCAAAAGCTTCTGTTTACACACAAATAACTTGGTAATTAACAATGATGGGAAAAGAGCAAGATACTTATCGGGCTGCATTTATATACATGGGGACCTGCCTGCCTTGGACCTCTGTTTCACACTGAAGCACAAAGCGAGCCCCCAGAGAAGTGGGGTGTGCAGGTTGGGGCTTCAGCAGCCACCAAACTTTGTCCCACAGGGACTGTTCCAGGGCTGTCCCCTGTAGGCCACGCAGTGGATCTGTGTGAGAAGTCATGCAACCTTTAGGGGTGTAAAACCAACAGACAAAGAAAAAATATATTTAAGGAATCCAAAAAATATAATTATACAGATTTCACATATTTGAAAGGATGAGGACAGAAAAGGGAATAAATGAGTTCATTTAACAGGAGACAAAAGCATCCAGTTTCTTGAATCTGGGGTTTAAAGTATGCTCTGCGACATACTCAATAAACTTTAAATATCAACTTTCATGCTTCCACCAGTTTTGGTAGCAGTTTGAATTTTTCATTATTTGGCTGCTTATTTTTAGCTTCTCTGTAGCTTAAATGCTTTCCTGTATTTTGGAGACTGTCAGATCAATGCAGTAATCTGTCTGCAACCTGGATGAAGTTATCATCAGGCATCTGATGTTCCATATTTGTTCCTCTAGACATAAGATTGCTAGTATAAGAATGAAACAATGGTGAATAAACACTTAGCATGAAAGGAAATATGGTTTAAGAGCAGTCAGAATTCTGTGTTTCCAGAAGACAATTTTTCTTGTACCGTACATCCTTGCTGACTTAATGCTGTTAGGTGGTAGTCTTGAAGCCCACCAAAAGATAAGAGTTCCTTCATTTAGTTCACTACTTTTTTTTCCCTCCCCATGTTTTGCCTAATAGTACTTTCCAAAAGAGCTCGGTTCCAGAACCAGGTCATTGTTTTACTATTGGGCAGACTGAGGACAAGATCAAATTTTTGAAGCCAGCTGCATATTTATCACTGCATTGGTCTTCAAGGTCCCACTTTGTAAGGAACCCTCACCTCACTGTTCACACACATAGCCAAGTAAATTCCAAATAACATGTGTGCTTGCACATAACTTTAAACAGCTATTTGACTGCACAAAGTATTGTGTTCTCACTGTAGGCAGTGGTGGGACAATTTGCCATCAGACTTTCTTGATTTGACCTTTGAAAGTGGTTCTTGCTGCACCATACCACTAATATCTAAAGCATGTTGTGGTCAATATTTAAGCAGTCTATGAAATTTGAGTAAGTCCTGTTATTTCATTTGCTACTCTAAATATGCCTAACCTGTTTATAAAATGTGGTATTCTCCCTATGTTCTATTCCATGCTTAACTATCATCCATTTAGGATGGGGACAGAGATCTCTGTAGTGGACATTAGCACAAATAAAAATGGTGAAGTCATTCACATGATAGTATGTGTCTGGACACTGAAAGAATCTCTCCCTACCTACACACTTTGTTTTTCCAGCTCCAGAATTGACTGTGCATCTTGCTTAAATACAGTTGAAGCAGGAAAGAACGTAGTAGGGCTCTCAAATATGGGAGGGTTAGAAGAAAGCATTGCTGCAGATTTTCTTGTTTACGTGCATAGATTTCCCTTAATACGAGTGAATTAAAAGCGGAACAGACAAACACAGCGCTTGCTAAAATGCAAAACCAGGGCGGGCTGTTTCATACAGGGGGTCCACCTGTCATTTGTAGTGATTCTCTAATTGGGAATTTTGGGCCGTGCCTGTGAGTTGTTCATGGTGGAATCCAGCTCCTTTTCCCACCTTGTATCAATGCTACAGTTCTGTAGAAGTTCTGATAATAATACAGATTAACTTGGGCGGGGTGGGGGGAAAGTCTGTTCCAGGAAGTGTGTAGAGGAGACTGAGTGGGGCTTATCAGATAAACTGAAAGGACACATTTCTGGTCACTTCAGCAGCAATGCCACTTGAAGACAGACTGACCAATGGAACTGAGCAGGCTGACATCTGTGCTTCTAGTTTTGTAGCAGGAAGCTCAAAGCAGGGCTAAGGCTGAGTTGCTCACGTGTCAAATTCATCCCATTTGTACCAACCGAGTACAGATTACCAAGGACTTCCCAAGTGTACAACTTCTATGAAGTAATAGCAAACTGACCAGGACTAGCTTCCTTTTCTTACATGCATGTGCTGTGAAATGCTGCACCTTTTCTCCAAGATGGCTTTGACCATCAAAATGAAAATATAAACATTAAATCAGCAGGAGTCCCTTCCTCAAAATCTCAAAAGGGTCTTGGTGTAGTAACAGAATACATCTAGGTCAGTTGTCTAAAGCATCTGAGAAACAGGCACTGAGCATATTTACACAAACTAAACATTGAAATTCAAAACCAATTGACAAATGTTCATCTGTACTTAATTTCCTCAGAACAGAATAAACAGTTTGTCCCTGACAAGCAATGTTCAGTGTGTTAGAAAAGCAAAGACTACAACTTTGGGTGGTGGCAGACAGTAACAGGACACGTGGTCTTTTGGGGTTCATACTGTGATGAAGTTTCATGCCAATGTAATTAAATGTTTTTTGTAGGCGGCATAATTTAAAAAATAGGCCCTTCACCCTATAGGCCCATGGTCCTCATCACGATGTGGAGGAGATTTGACTTCACCAGTTGCTTAAAAACCATGATAGTAGCAACAGATCAGCAATACCTGAAACTTTATCTGCAAAGCCCCTAGATAATGTGTAGGTTTAGGTGATGAATACTGAGGTGGTGCAAAATGTGCTTTATTAACAGCCACCAGCAGCAATATTGTTGTCGATGTTAGTCAAAGAACTACCCCTTCAAAGTGGTGTTATGCCTGATGCACTAAGAAACAGCTCTTTATTTGAGAGCAGCCCACTATGGAAGTTTTTCAGTGTTAACTCCTTTGAAAACACAATCTGTAGCAAGGCTGAACATTGCAAATGCACAGTAAACGCTGAAGTTATCAATGAGCTGGTGATGACTGACATCCTAAGTGCAGCTGAAAAAGGTGATGCAATCATTCCATCATAGGTTAAATTTTCAATCAAAGAACATCACATAATCTGCTGAGTTCGGTAATTCAAGTGATATTCCAGAGCTTGCTCTTTTTGAGATGCCATTGACTGCTTGCTTTCTATCACTGAAAACGCCCCAAGAGAACTTGGGTGGCACCCTGGCATTTCTTACTGTATGAATACAAGGATTGCAAGAACACAGAGTGGGGAAGGGACTCTCCAAACTTCTTTGGTCAGCAAGTCACAGGCCTTTTGTTTAAAGTTATGTTTTGTTTGACCTATTTTTTAAATTTTGTATTATATAAGGCATGAAAGCACTGACTAGTTAAAACTTTTGCAAAATACCTAAATATTTTCTAGGAAAGTTCTGAAGACTTGTCAAGATAATGAGTTCATTAAGTAGTGCACACTTAGCCAGTTGCCTTCTTTTGAGTTACTGCTTTCAGTGAATTGGGTTTGTTAAGCTATCTGTTCATGCTTTGATGTCCCATTCTTTTGACCAGAGAAGTGGTGGTTATGGGTAGTTACCTTGTAACCAAATCTAGAGCAGAAAATTGCCCTGTCATGTGTACAAAACATTTGTCTCTGTCAGTATTCCTGTAAAGTAGATCCTGTGACCTCTTTCATAATAAACCCCATTGTCTAGCATCTACAATAAAGGCCTGAAGTTCACCTTGAAATGAACTGGTTTTATAGAGTGTGATCAAATACAACACTGTATTTCTGTGATAGTTCAAGACCTAACAGTGGCCTTTCTGTAACTTTTTTCCCCCTTAAACCTGTCCACCTTGCCAGTTCCATAGCATACAACCAGTGCCAAAAGAAGAGGTTTGTCTGTATTATTGTAGCTACTGCACACAAAAAAAAAAGATCTAGTCCTTTCTCAAAAGTCTGTGCTTATAAAGCCCTGATGTAGGAATTCCTTGAAGAGCACTGCCATGTAATGTTAGACTTCGTAATACATTACAAAGTGAAGTATTGCCTCATGGAAATATGGTTTGAAAGCTATAATGTGTTTTGCTAATTTCTTAAAAGGTATTGGAATTACACTGGGTTGTTTTACTTCTGTTCTTAGCTGGTCTTGTTCCTTCTGCTGGTTGGTTGTGTGTTAACATCATGTTCTTTTTCCACAGAGAGGTGCTTGGAAGATCATGAGCTCATAGTTCAAGTTGAGTCCACAATGGGAAGTGAAAGTAAATTTTTGTTCAGGAAGAATTACGCAAAATATGAATTTTTCAAAAATCCCATGGTGAGTCTCATTACTTAATTGTTTACACCACAGAGGGGTGGATTGGAATAACATTGCAGGGCACTGTTGTCTTAAACATCTATTTTAAAAAAAAAAGAGGCAACCAACAAACAGAATTCTTTCCAAAGAAATTTTAACCAATGTTTAAATTCCTTGTACTCTCCTCCCAGCCTAAAAACCTCAAGTGTTTTCAAGTTACCAAATACACTGGTTTCAAAATGTCTGTAGTTATGTTGGAGAGTGACCAAGACAGGGAAATCTTCATTGGTTTAAGAAAAACAATCAGAAGTGCAATTTACTCATTATCTTCAAAGTTACTTGATTCCAAGCAAATTAATCACATAACGTGCAGTATCCAAACCTTTTAATTCCTGGCAGTAATAATTAATTAAACACCAAAACACGTCTGGGTAACCCCTAAAGCTCTTACTCCATACAAGGAATTTCCAGTTTATCGCTACGTGTATTGAACATTGTTTCACCTATGGCTGTGCTTTACAAATGTGCTCTGCCTTCTTTACTGACCGTAGTAGCTTGCCCTCTCTATGTCCTCATGTATACCCATGCTTGAAAAGTACTGTAAGCCATAGCTATACCTATTCCTGGATTTGCAAGATCCTTCTAATGTTGTAATTTTAAACTGGTTACTGTGTGACTGCTTATCTAGGGATGATTTTTCACATTTTTTTAAACAATTATGTTGAAGCAGACTGTTGGCATGAAGCAGTGTCAGCTGGTGTGACCCATTGAGATAGCTGAGGAAGGGTAATCCAGGGGTGGTTAGATAAGAGCAGATTTTGGGTCAGTCAGGCATTCGTGGTGTGAGAAGGAAAAAAGATACACGAGTTCATGTTTAAACTCACTGCTTAAGTAACTGCTGGTGATAAATTCATTCCTTTCCTCATAGATGCAAGTGCACAGTTGCTGCATCCTCACACGTGTGCTTGCATGTACATTTGTCATCTGCTGGTGCTTGTTTCAGAGTCTGTGCCTTGACTTACTCTGTGAAACGTTTCTGTGCGTGGAGTGCTCCTAGTTTTTCACTTCTGTTGATCTCACCATCTGATAACCTATGAACATCTGAGTGTTGTACAGAAGTTTGGGTATCATAGGAGCTAGCACATTGGTTTCATGTGGTATATTTTAATTAATAACAGATCATGGGAGTAAAACCCAGAATGCTTGGCATTCGGTCCCAGGCTCCTGCAATCACAGAATAAATCATTCTTGTGGTGTAAGAATGCGAAAGCTCCCTATCCGTTGCATTAGCTGTTGCCATATGGCACTGTTTCTACTCAAGAGAGGCTGGTAAATGTTAGCTTTCATAACTCATTGTGCAATTTACCTGGCAGAAGGGTGATTCCTCTTCAGCCCTTCTCTTTATGCCCTAAAGACTGAAATTTATACTGCCTGAAGAGTGACAAATGTTCTAAACTGGAAATGTTTTTGTTGTGATTCATCTTGTTATAATCAGTCATTGTTTTATTTCAGGCATTTCTGTATGTCTCCATGCTTCAAATAATGTTTAAAAACTTCAAGAATGATTTCATGTCATTGCTGTGTATAGTAAATTCAGTGTACCAAATTATACAGGAATTTTAAAACAGCAGATGAAAGGGGAACTGGAGTAATAAATCTGAAGTCAAGTCATTGATGCAATAAGCAAGGAGTCACTGCATACTCAACTTGCAGGACTACTCATCCTTTCCTTCCCAAGAAAGTAGAGGCTGTTAGAGATCCCCAAAGGCCCTCAGCAGAAGAGGAAGTGATGCGAAAATGCACTTACGAAAGGCTGCATATCAGATATTTTAAAAACCCACAATCTGTCTGCATGGGCATCTGGTGAGCAGAAGGAAGGGAAGAACTGCACTTGAAAAGCCCTAGTATCACTTTCTGTGTCAGGGGATCTCCAAATTGATTTAATAGTGATAGCTCCAAAAAAATTAATGACTGGAAGAAAATATCACTAGTTCTTTGTTAGAGTGTTCAAATATAATGTGACTTCCAATTGTCTTCTTTTTGTGTCTAGAATTTCTTTCCAGAACAAATGGTTGCCTGGTGCCAGCAAACGAATGGCAGTATCCCCCAGTCACAACTTTTGCAGGTACTGTAAATTTTCTGTATGGACAAAGAAAGTTTTGGAGCTGGAGGGGAGGGGTTGAGAGGAAGGAAGGAAGGGAATTCAAAGATCTGGAAAATAGTCGGTCAGAGAAAGACCAGTGTAGTGAGTTAGCATATAGGGCTACTGTTGAAAATATCTAACAAAGATCTTGCCCAGTGGCATTGAGGTGTAAATTGTAAACACAAAATATTCATAGCTATGGTCATACGTATTGGTTCCATTAATACTCAACTTACTCTGTGGGTATCTGGTTTAGCCACCTAATGTTACTCCCAAACAGTCTTGGCAGATGTATTTCTAGAAAACCAAATATACCTTTTATAAAAGGCAGAACAGAAGCACCCTTCTATACTCCTCATCATAGCACAGGAGAAAGTGTAAAAATACAAGTGGATATTAGAAGATGAATTTGAGATGATGAAAGGTTTTGCTTTTGCTTTTTGTGTCCCATGTCTGTGCCTGGCCAGAATTAACAATAAGGACCAACTTCCCCATGGTTTGGCCAACTAGAAGCTCTTTTGTATAGAAAAATAATGCCCTAAGAAGTAAGCGCAAGTAGAAGTTTGTACACAGTATTTGCAAAGTAATCCCACTTAAAGCTCCCCAGGTTAAATTGCAGGGGTGTGTTCCTTACGCATATATGGTGGTAGAGTTGTGCAATCTGCGTGGTGGTGGCATGTGCACTGCATTTATGCTGAAGTTCTGGTGTCACTGTACAGTTTCTTGCTTGCTCATAAAGGAACCGTGGTGGTGGCACAGTTGGTTGGCCTTCAAGGATTATGCTGAAGGGTGGGCTACCTCTCTGACCAGTAACTGATTCACTTAAATCTCTCAATTTTAGCACTCTAATCTAAGCCCCGTAGTCTAAATCTTTTTCACTTCACTTGTTTTCTTAAACTGTGGACATTCAACTCTGGAGCCAAATTAAAACACAGTTTATTAAATGAGTACTGTACTAAGAACATGATGCCTGGAAGACAGTGCCATGAATAACAGGCAAATTATAAAGCAGAAGCACAAATAGATGAAGAATATATACGTACAAATAACTGATTTTAGCTTGATTTATGTCATTTTGCATGTTTGTAAATAAGCACTGACTTTCTGTTTAAAGATGACAAGTTTCTACTAACTTTTGAACCAGTGCACTCATTTTGTCCCATAACCATATCAAAGTCCACTAAATGCTGGTTCCACATTCACTGAGAAAATGTAAAACATCAGCATCCCATCCACTTTCAGCTGGGAAACAAGCAAACAAAAAAATCAAGCTAATTTCTGGAATTATAAATGAAAGTCACGTGCAATGAGGTTGTAATCAGGAACCAAAACTGTCATGGACTGGCATTGCCACAGACTGGTGGGGAGAGAGGTCTTCATACCTTGGACCC
The DNA here is from genome assembly GCA_013398115.1 of Falcunculus frontatus. Lineage (NCBI taxonomy): Eukaryota > Metazoa > Chordata > Aves > Passeriformes > Falcunculus > Falcunculus frontatus. The sequence continues at coordinate 186,279 of VZRV01006379.1, read as the reverse complement.
TTTTTCCTGTAGTTGAGTGGAGAATTGAATTTGCTTGTTAATACAAGCAGCAGGACTCCCCAAAAGAGCAAGATGTTCTTGAAGATGGAAAAGTTTTGAGAGTAACTCAAGTGGTAACATAAGGAAAACCTTACAACCTCATGAACTATGAGAGTTTGCTTCTGGGAAGGCTCAGAAAGGTCCAGTCCTGGAGAAGCATAAGTCATGGGGGTTAACAACACAAGAGGGTGGGGGAAAGAGGGTGAGTATATTCTCTCTAGTTCATTGTTTAACCGTAAAAAACTATCTTCATTAAATTATTTATATTAAGTACTTATTTTCTTTTAAAAAACACACAACCGTTTTTCAGAATTTCAGTGGCAGTTGTAATTCATTGAAGGTAAACCTCCTGCAGCCTGGTAGTCACTAACTATGTTGCATCTGAGGCCACCTGAAACACTGAGCAATTCTGCTGGTTTTAGTTACACACGTAACAGGGAAGAATGTTAAATACCCTCTCATGATATCATATACTGCATTAAAAGCTAGTATTTTTAGTCATGGCAATAGCATTAAAACCAGTGGGATCTGTTTTTCCTAGTCTCAACCTGGCTCAGACATGCAGAAAAGCTTGACATCTTAGTTTACTTTTGTTTTAGCTGACTGGACAAAAAGAATCTATTCTCCTTTTGGTCTTTCCCTTTCACAGCTGAGAAGTGGATTCATAGTACAAATAGGAAGAAAATTGATTGTTCTTTCCCATTCTGTTAGATGAGATGAAGAGGAGAGGACTGAAAAAAAAAATTAGGGTTTAATGCAACTAAGAATTCTGACACAGGGTGCTGTTTTTGGTTTTGTTTCCTGTGGGCACTGTTCACCAAATAACACCAAAACACAACTTTGAAGAATTGCAGAGACATCTAGGCCAACCAGGTTTATGCATTTTTCTTCATACTTGTTGAATTTATTAATTTGGCATTTAACTTAGTGATAAAGCCCTCTATCATTTAAAAATCTGGCCTGTTGTAATAAGGGAGCAATCCATCAGTTCTCCTACCATAATTCCTGTGATGTATCACAAATTATTCTGTATGTGGTCCCTCTACTTATGTCAAGAACTTAAATGCTTCTGAATCTTGAAGTCTGGTATAATTGCTGGCACTTACTTGACTGCTCTACATTTCATTTTCATTTAAATACTCTGTTATACCTCTTGTCTTGGGAAAACTTGAAATCCTGAAATAGGCACTTTCCTTTCAAAAACTTCAGGATAAAGATGGAGATTTGGGCCGATGTTTCCAAGTTAGACAATTTGCCAGAATTGCTGTGACAAGGTATTATTTTAAGAATTAATAAGCTTGCTTTCTCTCCATTCAGGCCAAGTGCAAGACAAATGGGGATGCAGAGAAGTGATAGCTTTTTTTGAGATTTAAATCTTGACACAGAGAATAGGAAGGTGTTGATTGCAGGAGGAGATGGCCAGGTAGACGCAATGGGAGGAGCAGGAATATCCATTTTGGTCGTAAATCAGATTAAACATCTAGGTCGGTTTAAGCCTAGTGTGAAACTGCGCCTCAGGTCAGCAAAGTGATGTGCCATTGTCATCTCTGTTCTGCAAATACAGTGACAATTTTATAATTCATCCATAGGATACAATGTTCATCTACATTTTCCTCTCCAACAGAACTTTTTAAACTCCAGTAGCTGCCCTGAAATTCAAGGTTTCTTGCATGTGAAAGAGCTGGGTAGGAAATCATGGAAGAAACTGTTTATGTGTTTGAGGAGATCAGGACTTTATTGTTCTACAAAAGGAACTTCAAAGGTAAGATTAAAAAAGAAGTTGCACAGCAGTAGCATGTGAAAGCATTTTCTGCTTTTACAGTGGGTATTTTTTGCTGCTTTTTAAAAATCTCCACACAATGTTCCCTTTTTTTATTCCATAGAAAAAGATTAGTAAGGCACAATCAAATGACAGTCAAGTCCTGGACTCTAAATGCATGAACACAGGCATACAATTTCATTATAATATAAAAACAAACCAGCTAGGCAACATCATTGTGGCCACTAAAGTTGTGCTAACCTTCAGATTTCTCTGGAGCAGTGCAATAGGCCAGATCATTTTTAATGTGATGTGTTCGCATAAGTATTTTGTGAGCTTCCTGTACCAAGCAGCTTCTGCTGGTAGGCTGGTATTTAGGGGATGTGTGCCATGTCCACTCGAGGGCTGACTGGGAGAGGAGCAGTGTTCGTGCACTGCCCTCTGTTGGAGGCTGGGCTTGAGAGACTGCAGAGCTTGCACAACATCTTCCAAAATCTTTCACTTACCTGTGCTAATTCAAGTTATTTCCCCAGGAGCCAAGACATTTGCAGTTGTTGGCTGACCTAGAAGACAGCAATATCTTCTCGTTGATAGCAGGCAAGAAGTTGTACAATGCCCCTGCAGAGTATGGATTTTGTATAAAGGTAAATCTTCTCACTGCGATCTTCCAAAGTTCCAGACAGTGTTGGTAGCTCAGAGTCACCCCAACCCCCAGCTAAATGGGATTTGTATGTAAAACTCTGCAAGCCTTTTCTGTCACGAGAACTTGATCTTTAACATCTTTCATTTGGCAGGCATGTCCTGTGAATCTTGTCATCATTTTATGTGACACTTTTAACACTTTATCTGGTGCTCCTTTGGTTTGGGAAATTTTTGTGCAAGAGCAGCTCAGTGCTGAAGCATGGTGTGCTTGTGAGGTGGCCTTGGTTCACCTCACAGATGAAAGCTTTTCCAAGTTCTCTAATCGAATAGAAAAGTTTCTGTGGACAGCAAGCACCAAAACTATATAGCAGCAAATGATCAAGCTCTGATGGGGTGCAATTTTACCATTAATGTGGGCCAGAGGTTTGCCTTTATTTAAAGAGGAAGACTGTCTTGGAAAAATGAATAAAGAATAACCAGTTGCCTTTGAAGATTTTTAAAACTGTTGTGCTGAAAGATTCATTTGGAAAGTATTTCAAAGCTTTGAAAAGTGTAATTTTCTGAGAAGAAAATAAAGCGGGGAGCTGGTTTTATGACAGTAGTGAAGTAGTTTCCTTCCTAGCAGCCATTCCAGAGCTAGACAACAAGGGTTTGCATCAAAGACACTGGCTGCAGGACAGAAACTGAACTGATGGAAGCAAACTTTCAGTTACCCTCAGTTATGGAAACTTTTGTCCTTCATCTCAGAATGGGAGTTTATAAAGCTTCTCACAGAGTTGAAAAAAATTAAACAACAAAACCCAAACCACCAAAAAACCCCTCCAACTACCAAAACCAACAAATATCCTGAGTTGGAGGGGACCTACAAGGATCAATGAGCCCAGCTTCTGAAAGTCAGGAGGCACCAACATTTTATCTTGTTGGACTCAGCTGAGAAAGTGATTTCTTTCAAAGCATGCTCAGCCTCTCCTGAGCTTTAAATTCAGTGTGGTGGGAGCTTTTTCTGGCTGGTTCTTTAGACTAATACTGTACCTTCCTTTACCCTGCAGTAAGCTTACAGTGTTGTTGGTTTTCTAATGAATGTATCTGACTTCCCTCTACTACTTTAAAGCCAAACAGAGTGAGAAATGAAACTAAGGAACTGCGGTTGTTGTGTGCTGAAGATGAGCAAAGCAGGACGTGCTGGATGACTGCCTTTCGACTCCTCAAGGTACCTAATCTCTTCTAGTTTTGCAAAGCTACACCTATAGTTAAGTGACATTTGTTATTTTGTTCATGAGAAATTACCTATATGTTCTTAAATATTGTCTGCTCCAAAACAATATGGATAAGAGCAAAATGCCAAGCAGACCTGTCGCACCTAAGAATTTAAGCACAGGACAGAAATCTATTCCTTCCACACATGAATGAAGTATAATTTTAGTTTTGGATCCAAATTTGAGATACGCAAATGAATTAAAAAATCTGCTTAGTAAGGTTTTTTCAAGTTATCATAAAGCTAAAGAAAATGTTTTCATAATGGTAAGTGGTTCTCTTAGCCAGAACAGAATGCATTTTGCAGGGGTTTTTTTTCCCATTTTTCTGAAAGTTCTATTAGAAGTAACAAAAATAAGTAACCCTATGTCTGGGTGAAAGTTACTCATGTCTGAGATCAAACAATGACATTTCTTGATAATGTGATAGGAGGCTTCACTGCTTTTTGAAACAAAATCAGTATGGAGGGAACTGAGGAGAAAGCTGACTATTTTGTGCCCTTTGAACCAGAGAACTTCCTGATCTTTGTAGGAAAATGTGCACCAATTCTGGTTTGGTTCGAAGTCTTTTTCTGGATGTTCTGCCTTGAAAACTGCTGTATTCTTCTGTACCTTACTATGTCCTATGTACAGAAAAAAAATGAGTTTGTTTTTAAGACACAGCAAAAGATCGTCAAAGGTGTACAGTCAGTGAAAATTAATGCTGTGCCCCAAGGCTGTATCCATAACCTTCCTTTTTATTCACCATTTCATTTAGTTTTCCATAGTCCTGTATTACCCTGTTTGGAAATTGTATAAACCATTTCAGTTAGAACATTCAGTAATCAGTGTTGCTATACTTCAGCACTGTGCCTCTAGGGAAGGCACTGAGTAGGTGTTTTCCTACCATCCTAGCTACTAGTGTTGCTAAAATTTATCATGTTCAACCAAGAGCATGACTGGAATTCAATCACCTTGTTTTTTTAAGGATGAGAAAAGTACCAAGTGATATTTCCTGGTGAAATTTATTGAAAGAGCTAGTGAATTAGAAAGGTTCTTATTTTTTATCATTATGGAAACTGGGTTTGAATGTCTAGTGCAGAATTTTTTTAAGTTCTAGAGGGTAAAAAGAAGGGAATTAATGTGTGTGTTCTGACCTCAACTGAAAGCTTGTGTTCTACAAGGAAAACGGTGGCAGCTGAGACAGTCAGGAATTACCTGTGTAGATCACGCAAGCTTGTATTTTTTTTAATAAAACTTGTTATGCATATTTACTGTTCGATTGCCTCCTGCCAATCACTATTACTCAATGCAAATGGCTTTGGGACAGCTTCTGATCAGGAGAATAATAAACTGGTGGCACCTTGCTCCAGTGTAAGTGATATTATGAAATCACTAGTTTTTTTCCTAGGGCATATATTTGAATAATGATGTCTTTGTGTTTCTGTTGGCAGTATGGAATGCTACTGTATCAGAATTATAGAATTCCCCAGCAGCGAAAAGCCATGCTTCCACACTTTTCCACTCCAGTAGTAAGTAATGAACTTTACCTCACTGATGTATGATGTTGGAAAAGATACATTTGCTTTTGCATTTTAAAAGTGGAAAATTTTGCGCTAAGAAATGTAAATTCAGCATTGTGTAGCAAATCAATGTAAAGTTCATGTTTTGCATGAGTACAGTTTCCGTGGTTGGCTCTCCATTATCTTAGGCTTACATGATCCACATGATTGAAAAATCTTGGCTACGTCATGCTCTTTGAGATGTACGGTACAGAGACATCTGGCTGTCTCTGCAGAAGCCAGCTTAGGTCTGGCAAAACTAACACGTAAATTTCCTAAAATATGTTGGGCCAAGAGCTGACTGTTAACTACCTAAAAGGGAAGATCCTATATTTGGATCCCAACTGGCCCTGAAAATGACTGGAATATTGTAATAGGGCAAGTGGGCAACTCGAGCAAACAGATTTAATCTGAGCCTTTGAATCGTCTCCCTCCCCTACGGTCGAAAAAGAAAAACCATCTATTTTTGAGCCTGTGAATCTTTTGAAAGGGGAAAAAAAATAAGATGTATTTTCAGTGCTTTTGAAGGAGGACTTTGGACAGTCTTATGAAACCAAAACAGTTTGAAATGAAACTCTCAAGCTGGTTTTTTCTTTCCCTGTTTTTTGAAACAAGTGAAAATTCCTTTTCAGAGAAGTGTATCTGAAAACTCACTAGTAGCAATGGATTTTTCGGGGCAAATAGGAAGAGTTATTGAAAATCCTGCTGAAGCACAGAGTGCTGCCTTGGAAGAAGGACATGCTTGGAGGGTAGCTATCTTCTCTTCTTTTCTATTTTTGCGATCAGTAAGTGTCTATTGAGAGCCAAAACACAGAGTGTGCTATGATGTTAGTGCAGTGCTGGTCACAGTATAGCTTAGCTCCGACCTGAAGCAATCACACTGCAAGCATGCAGATCTGAAAGTCAATATCCATCTTTAGCAAAACTGTCACATTCACAACAACCTTCTACCACTGCTTCTCTGTCCCCCTAGTGTCCAGAGGAAAGTTGAGGGGGAAAGCAGACCCACCAGAACTTTACTGCCAGTTTGCAAAACCAGTCTCTGAGGAGGAATATGTCAAATTAAATGCTTCCCCACATGGAAGAGGCTGGGGCTCTGACTAATGGCTTGCTCCCAGTAAGTTTAATTGCAGAATATACAAGAGGCAGGACCTCTTGCAATGAAAACTGATGTAACTTGTTTATAGTGTCTTGTGGACAGACAGCTGCAGTACAAGTTTTCCCACATGCTCGTCTTTTAGGGAAAAGGAGTCATTACTGAAGCATTAGCTGGTGCTTTATGTACGGGAGGGAAATACTGCTTGATTTACTGAGTGCCTGGTGTTTTGCCTGAGCAGAAACATACCAGACTTTTCTTTTTTCTGTCTTTTTTTTTTTTTTTTTTTTTTTTTTTGTTTTTTTAAGATACTGAGCTTTCATCATTAACATCTGGCTTGTGTTTTAAGCCAACTGAAATGAGCTGCTGCTTGTAGATTAGCCCCCTTCAAAGTTGCATTTCTTTTTCTCATCCTTGCATTAAATCTGCCCAGCCCCCAGTTTCCTGTAAATTAAATCTGTATTGCATGTGCACTAATTCTCTTCTCCTGAGGCGTTAGTGTGGATTTAATGGTAATTCATTTTCTCTATAGAAACGTAGCACAAGAATGAACATCTTGGGTAGCCAAAGTCCACTCCATCCTTCCACACTGAGTACAGGTAAATTCTGATGGTTTGTAACCATAGTATCAGAGGCCTCTGTGGGTAAAGAAAAGGTACATTTCATGCAGACACAGAGTGCAGCCATGTAGTATGAATGCCTTGATGTCAAATACAATCTTCATCAGTAGCTTCTGTGTCATTAACATGCTTACCCATACGGACACCGTAGAAGGAACTTGTTTTCCTTTGATGGCCCACTCAAGCTTTTCTTTAGGACTAGTCTTTTGAAACTCAGATTTTGTAAAAACAGACACTCCATAAATACTTCCATTTAAAAGAATCCAGCAGTTAATTCGCCATTTTGGACAAGGAAAGTTGATGAGTGATCTTTTAATCTTTAAAGAATAGAAATGAGAGTTTTCAAAACAGAATTAATTCCATAATAACTGAAAAATGTAAAATATGCAAGTCCTGAACATTTCTTTGAAATTGTAAGTTTAATAAAACAACAGGAAATTTCATATTAATATCCTAGATTTCTTGGAGGAAACACAGCTATTCTCTTTTGCTGTTCTGTTAACAGAATTTTAAAATACCATTTGAAAAACAAAACAATAAAGATAAAAATATTTGGGGGTAACTCGACTCTTGAAAGCATCATCTAGAGTGCTTTTCTTTATCTGAGACTTAGAGAGACTTATTTCTAACTTGTTCACTTAAACATTGTGTTCTAAGAATTGTTAGTCCCCACATTTTCAAGAATCTATGAGAAGGCAGTATTATAAGAGACTTCTCTTGTTTACCTAATTGTATATCTGCAAATCGGAAAATACATGGAGATAATGCCTCTCTACTTGGTATATTAAGTAGATGCATTTTTTTATATTTATTCTTTTTTTTTATGTAGGTTGATGGAAGATACTTTATATTCTGTAAGAGAACTATACCCACTTTTAAAATGTTTAAATAATTAGTATGTGGAATAAATGGTTGCATGTGTAACTGTTTTTAACCATCCTCTCCCTCTTTCTCCTCTCTCCTCCAGTTATTCATAGGACACAGCACTGGTTTCATGGCAGAATCTCTAGAGAAGAATCTCACAGGATTATTAAGCAACAAGGGCTTGTAGATGGGTAGGTATTCGTGTTGCTCAGTATTTATGATCTGACAGTCTAATCTTTTTAGATGAGAGCACAACTTCTGCTGTAATGTTTACAGGTTTCTGAGCACTTCTGAGTAACCCGATTGCCAAGTAACCCTGTTATAACCTGCCTGGATTCCAAAAAGCCAGAGTGTGTGTTTGTAGGAGTGGGTCCTAACTTTTAATTTGAAAAGTAAAATCTTAGGAATACACTTAAATGTCTTTCTTTTTTTCCAACAGAGGCAATCAAGTTTTTGTCAATGTTAGAATTTGAAAATAGTTAATTCTTGTAATCTGCATTGAAGACGTATTTTTCAGGCAAAGCTGTACCTAACCATTTGCACACAAATTTATCATCAGCCATCCATGCTCTTTTGCATGAATCAGAGCAGCTAATGGTGCTTGCTCACTATTTATTTCTGTTATAGAGCAAAGAAATGGAAGTTCCTGTTCCAGCACTCTCTCAAATGTCTGTAGTTGAGATTTAAGTATCTTCTGAGCATCTGTTTTCCTTATTTATATGGAGTTACGGATATTGAAGGGAAGTTGCTTGAACTGCATTCAGCATCGTTTATTTGTAGGATGGGAAAGGCATGGTTGCCTTTGGTTCACTATTCTCATTGCTCTCAGGGTTAAGGTGGAAACATCCACGTTGGCTTCACAGGAGACAGTGAAATGCAAACCTTTTTTTCATTTTCTGATTCAGAAGCAACACTAATCTTTCTAAAGACTAAAAGAAGACTAAAATACATTAGGGAAGTAAAAATTGCATATATATATTCATCAAGCAGTATTTGTTTATTTTTGGGGAGCCTTGTCTAAGCTGAGGCTATTGGGTTTTAGCTTAGCAGGTCCAGCAGAGAAGAAAAGCTGAGAAAACAAAGGAGCACTGCTGACGTTTTGGGTTTCTGGTTTTCTCACACTACATATTGTTATAATCTTGGGCTCCTTTTGACTTGTTGCCTTAGGACTCCAGTGGCCCATCCTTCTTGAGGTCTTCATAAATGTGTTCATGTGTTTGAGGCTGTGTTAAATTTGTGCCTGATCGGCGTACTCACTGTGGAAGGTGAAAATTGGTTAGTTTGGCCATAGTAAGGTCCATCAGCAGTGACAAAAGAACCATGTTACCTATGTGCTCTGAGACCTAAAGATGATGATTTTCAGGGTGGAAAACTCCTGCCTATGTTTTCCTGCTCTGTATGTTCTTGAACAAAAGAAGGCAGAAATTTAGCAGTTTCCTGATGGTTCATGGAAGAGGCTCAACAGTGTATACAAGCAACTGATGCTGCTGTCTTTGATATGTCTTGAAGCTCTTGTTGAGGATGGATCTATCTTTGTAGTCATTGCTTGTGTGGTAGCTGGTTGCTTGCCAGAGGTTGAGTAAATAGTTGCAGTATCAGTTGTGCAGAGCTTTGCTTTGTGCCACCAGCTTACGACACCATGTATTATCTCAAATAGCTAGATAAAAAATAATTGAGAGATATCTGCATAAACTGCAGTAACCACAGGGCAGGTAAGGTCTTTCTCCCCCACATGGATCCTAATTTATAAAGGCTTTTGTCCCTTTTCCACACATCTGGTCTTCCTAGGATTATAAAGGAATGTTCAAGTACCATGCATGGTTTCTGCGGGTGGCAAGACATGCCTGTCCCTGACTACTGAACTGACCCTGGTTATGATGGTGCATTTTTGTGGTACTGACATTTCTCAATCAGTTCTGAGGAGCTGGAGTAAATTCTTTTGGGTTCTTAAGACTACAAGCAGTTCTTGCAAGTGCGCCTTGGAAAAAGTATGTTCCTGCCTTAGTGGTCAGCAATTAAGAGGCCTGCCCCAGTCCTGTGCTCAGCCATCTCACAAATCCACTGATTAGTGCTATAAGCTTTCTGCCAAAAGTATATTCTTGTTTCCTGTGGCATGGAGAGGATGTGCTTCCTTAGTTCATAAATGTCAAGGGGAGGAAACGTGGGGTTTCTTATCCGGCTTTTTTCCTCCTCTTTCCAGTACGGTTTTTAAATAAAGTTCATTTGGGGTAGGACTTCAGTTTCGTGGATTAATTTAAAAGTGACAGCTACACAGTGTATGATGTTGGTAGCTGTATGCAGAAGGTACATTTTTTTCCATAATGCTAAGGGAGAAATACTGTGAGTGTTCTAGAGGAAAAATCAGTGTGTGTTTTCCCCATCTTGATAATGTGGAAGCTACATAACTGGGAAATAATTTTAAGAAAGTATTGAGCTGTTTCTATGCAACTGCAGCCATTTAACCTACACATAATTTTGCTGACACTGGATTTTTGTGAACCGATACAAGATATTGTAGAGTGGGATTGATAGAGTGGGAACAGATTCCTATATATTACTTTCCCATCTACAGAAATTTATGTTTTCTCTTGAGTTAAATGATAACATTTTCTTTATGAGGGTATATATCATTAATGGAAAGCTGAGTTAGAGGGAACCTTAAAAAAAGCCTCATAGGTACATTCTTACGGGAAGAACTACCGTCATGTATCTTGCACCTCTTGTTTCTTCACCTGTTAATGTTGCATAGCTGTGGTAAAAATAATTGAAAGCAAATTGCCAGTTACGGAACCACCTCTTACAGAGACTAAAGAAGAGTTTGGCAGTGGCACAAAATTACTTAGTAGTTCTGATTATTTACTAACAAATACATGGGGGTATTCAATTTGTTCTTAAAAATGTTCTCTCCTAGATTATTTCTTCTCCGGGACAGCCAAAGCAATCCAAAGGCATTTGTACTTACGTTATGCCATCATCAAAAAATAAAGCATTTTCAAATCTTGCCGGTAAGTAGATTATTTTTGATACTGATAACAAAACCTGAAATTTTAAACCGTGAAGCTTTTGCCAACATCTGAGGAGACCTCTTACTAATTACTGATGTAACTAACAAGGATGTTTCCATTAGCAAGTATATAAGCAGATAATCTTTAGAATTGTCAAATGTCCGATTAAAACGATTGATTAACATTGCTGGAAAACTAATATAAGTCACTACATTACACAAGTCTGTGTACTGCACAGACCTTGTTCTCTGTGACTGGCAGCAACAACAACAGCTGTTGTCTCCCTTGTCACTTAAACAAACATAGAGTAACTTTGGGAAACTTTAAAAAGTTTTATTCTGTAGGTTACCCAATAATGTTGAGCTTCAAGTAACGTTACACTGAGATGTTGGAAAACGATTTTTATCTTGGTCAAAAAAAGCATGAAAAATTTAAGATTATGTAGACCTTTTTGTTGTTCCAAATCCTCTTCCCTTGTTTAGCCTGCCAATTTTACCAACAGCTAACAAATCCTTTTGGGGTATTTTTGTTTTATCTAATGAATGCCAGTGCTGTCTGTACAACTTTCAATTACTCTGCCCACAAGCTTTCACTTTCATAAGCAAAATGTTACAAGTTGGGTTAAGGTATGTTTTTTCTAGCGCTGTGCATGGTTTCACAAAGAACTGCAGGCACTGGGTTGTTTGAGCAACCAAGTGCCAACCAAGTGCCCATCATTTATTTATGTCACACACTGGTGGTACTTATCACACACTGGTGGTACTGTAAGTTTTTCCATGCTTGTATCTCTTCACGTGCAGCCTAACTTGAAAAGGATGTTTTGTTTTCCTAGTGTGAAGATGATGGACAGATATTTTTCAGTCTGGATGATGGGAACACCAAATTCAGTGATCTAATCCAGCTTGTTGAATTCTATCAACTAAACAAAGGAGTCTTGCCCTGCAAACTCAAACACCACTGCATCCGAGTGGCCTTATGACCTCAAATCTGACTCTCACTGAAGACTGGATTTGATAGAAGAGTAATTGTAAGAGAACGTTGACACTGGGGAATTGGCAGATTGTAAGTTGGTTAAAAAAGATAAATATTATGCACCTTGGGACTCTGAAAGGGATGGATTCGACAGGTGCCAACAGACCAAGATTGCTGGTTTGTCTAACACCTAAGAGAGATTGCTGCTGAGTGTCCCAGCATCCCAAAAATGGGGGGAGGGTCTGTAAAACAATGAGTAAATTTAAAACAAAACTGGAAACTATCTTGGCTGGGCCACTTAACAGGAACAAGTGTGAAGAGAAATCTTTGAAAAGAACTCTTGCCCTGGAATAATCTTGACAATTAAGACTAGTGTGTTTACTTTTTGTATTGATCACTTTTTTTGCACTCCTACTTTGTTTCGGATATTGTATGCAGCCTATATTAGGAGCTGATGTGGCTTTTAAAATTCATGCAGGAGTTGGGTATTAATCTGCACCCTAAAATGTATGGAATGCTTCAGCCTAAAAGGATCTAGAAGAAAATCAAGAAGTGTGTGTGTGTGCGCGTGCGCGCGTGTCTCAGTACTTCTCTGGAGACCTGAGGTTCAATGATCTGCAGATGTCTTTGAAGAAGCAATGAGGATACAATTCTAAAAGAACATACCACCAATATACGTACTCTTAAAACTGTTGACTTGTAGCATTATGGCTGTAGTATTTTGATGGCATATTAGTGGCATCCAGTCATTCAGAGACTGTATTAGATTCTATGCACAAATTTTTATTATTGGAGTGGTGGTTTGTTTTTTACAGCCTTTTGACTGTTTTCCTGAGGAAACTTACTGTTACTAAATAGAGTAGGACTGAATGACTACGCTTGTATTTGAAACCACCATTTTTTGTGAGAAGATTCTTCTGCAGGTAGTCTTAGTATGACAAAATAAAAAAAAATAAAAAACAGTGTTTTTAGCTTTATAGCTCCTTGAATTTTCAGACTGTTTCAAAGAGCTCTTTCGATATAGTAAAGCTACGGTGACACAAAGCTCTCCTGGGGATAGGGCATAAGAAGAACTGTACCCCTTCTGCTTTTTGTAGGGCCATGAAAGTTTACATGGTAAGAAGGAACATGCTGGGAATAGAAACAGATTTGATTGTGAAGTAGCTGCTGGCAATATCATCCATCGAGGTAACTGGTGATCCCCGTGTCATGTGTGCTACTGCACGCCAGTACCCGTGGCAGACAAGCATGTATCTTGCTCTGGTGCTGGTTTGTCATCAGAACTACCTTATTGTTAATGTTTAAATGAATTATTTAATGTTTACACAATAACTCTTTCTGATGACAAATCAGTAGTAAAGTCAGACAAGTCCCACCTTGATCCTGCAATTGCAACCAACCATTCCTTCAGCAACTGTTTGAACTGAAGTAACTTCCCAGTGCTTGGTGCCATCAGCCACAGTGAGAAGTATTCCACCCTGGGAACTTGCAGAGTGTAGTGCAGAATGGAACATTCGTGAAATGGTAAATTATTTACACAGGCTAGTTAATCCTTAATATTTGCCACTGGGTTTGAAATCCGAGCCATCTGAAAGGGTAAAGAAGGAAAACCAATCCTACACTTTTAGGTCTTCATGTAGTGTTAAGAATAGCTTAAGACAAACCATAACCTGCCTGAGTCGTCCATATCAGCTTAAACTATGTCAATGGTATAGAAACACTGTATTTTAGTTTACAGAACACATTTAGTATTTTTTTTCCATTTAATGTCTAGATACTAAAAATGAAGAATTGATTTTGTTTTTAGTAGAAGCCTTTTTTGTTTTGTTTTGTTTTGTTTTGCTTTTTTTAATTGTACATAGTGAAATGAGTGTTCCTGCTTTCTAGACAATGTATTTTAAAACCTTGAAATTAAGCTAACTTAAGTCTGACTTCACTTTGCATGCTTCTATTTGGCCCCTATTAGGAGAAAAAAGATACTTGTATTGACTACATTACCAGTTTAATAAGACCATTTATGCTGTAGTTTTAAGTTTTTCTGTTTACATAGCTTAGTGACAACCATGCGTTTTTCCCAGTAGGCAGATAGTATTTGCAGTGTTTCATATTTATAAAAAAAAAACCTTGCATCTTATTTAAATTGAGAATAAAAGTTTGACTATGAACCATGATTTTTGTATGTAGATGGTTGACTTAGTATTTTGTACTCTTCCCAGCTAAAGTGAGCTGTTTTGAGAAAGTGACCACCTTCAAAGTGGCAACAATCTTACTTAAGCAGATCACTGCTTTGTCTTCTTTCTGCTGGAAAACAGTCAATACCACCTTAGTTTTCCAACAGATTCAGCTGGCTGCCAGCTCAGAATACCAAGGACTGAAGGACATTTGACTCTTATTTTTGTATTTAAATGACATGAATGTAAAGGGGATGCTCAGGGTTGTTTTGGAGCCTGTTGAATTTTTATCTTTTTGCCTGTGATTTTATTTTCTAAATAAATACTTCATGTAGCAATCTTGAATATGTTGAGAAGGAAAATGCCAAACCATTTTGGTAATGAGGTTACTAGTTAAGTTATGTTACGATAGGTGTTAAAGTACAAAAAACTTTTTATTTGTTAATTAATCTTGAAGAAACACGTGCCTCAGTTTAGATGTTTTGTCTTATCTTTTCTGCACTAAATACCTGACAGTTTGACCAATCAATGCACCTTTCCAGTGGCAAGACTTGCTTATCGTAAATTATATTGTCACAATGCAAGATTTAGTGACTGTAAAATGGAATAAAGTTTAAAGTTTCAGGGAATGCAAAAGGTATTAACTTAAGAGACAAAACCTTTATTCAATATGCTTTGCTTCATACTGTAAATAGCTTTTTGGCTTGTGAACCTAATTGTAATCTTTCAGGTATTTTTGTACAAATAAGGGACTGATATTCTGTTTCTTGTAATTAGAAATAAACGTTAATACAATGCTATTCATTTTATATTGGAATGAATGTCGTCTTTTGGATATATCAGTACACTGTCTATCACTTGCCTTAACTCGGGTTAATTGGGTGGGTCATGTTAAACAGCTTTTAAGAAGCGTGAAGAGGAAAACACAATCCCCAACATACCTTTACTCTGGCTGTTCTGTCTTAAGATTCCTATTAGGATAGACTGCATTTCATTTAGAAAAGAACTTATTCACCCCTTTTGTTTGAGGAAAGTTACTGGGGATATTCTGCTATGAAATTTACAGTATTCATTTGGGAAGGCTGCTGGAATCATATCAGACCAACATACCATGACCATCTTTCGGGTCATAAAGTTATAACTCATTGAAAATGCACACTCTGCATAAAATACTTCATTGGCCTGATAGCTGTTGGATCAGAAAACTTTTCAACAGTACTTCCAGAAAGCAATTACTTACTCCTGTAATCCTTGTATTTGAGTGGTCTATCGGCATTTGGGTGGAAAAGCACCATCTGCACAAAATACATCTTTAAAAATCCAGGGGGGTGGAGAGGTGGGGTGGAGGGATTGGTGGTTCTTCTGGCGGATAGAAAAATAGAAGATTGGGAATATTTCACTCTAATTTTTTTGGACACAATCTTTTCCTGTTTCCACCTTGCTTATCCACAGAAGCCATCAAATGCATTCCACTTCAAAACTCTGTTACACTCTGGCTTCTGCGTGCTACGTCTCCATATTGCACTACAGCATGAGTTAATTAATATGTTAGCATGATCAAATTCATTCAGCAGCACATAGAGGTGAGAGTACTTCCTTTGGATTTTGATATTCCTCAAGGCTTCTTCTATCTGGACATGCATATTAAAGTGCCTAGAATTCACTATCCTGCATGCAGTAACTTTTTTTCACTAAGTTAACAAAGGGGACTGCTTACTTACAAAAGTTGTGAGGATGCCTATTTCTTGCTTGGCTAGAGGAGGCCATGCTAACATTGAAACTGACTCCCTCTATAATCGTTAAAATTCAAAGCAAACAATAAAAGTCAACACCAAACCCCCACCTTACTTTATTGTATATATTGCATTTGGAACAGACAAGATGGCATTAAAAAAAGCAACCTGGTAAGAAGATCTCAGTAAGCCTCCCCAGTGGCAGGGTAGTGCTGTCTGCATGTTTGTCCAAGCTGCCCACCTCTGTGGCAGATGTAAAATACCTGTGAAATCTGGCCCTTGGCATTAGCAGTGGGTACTTGGGCTATCAGAACATCATCAGTACAAAATTAGTCTGGGCCAGAAGCGGGTCTGTGGTACAGATTTTAATTACTTGCCTGATAGGCTTGTGCTTCTTTTACATTAGTTGCAGAACAGACATGATCAGACATCTGATCCCACATAAAGCATTCTGGCATGAAGTTCACCTGGCAAAACAGCCTAAATGCATTTGGACCTATAAGTAAATTCCTATCAGACTCATGTTTTACAGCATGTGGCTGCAGGACTTTCATCCTGATACAAAGAACACTTAAATTAGAATTACTTCAACACTAGATTGTTGCTTCAGCCTGTACCTGCAAAACCAGATGAGAAAAACATCCCCAGATGAGCCATTTCCCTTCAAGTTGAACTGTAGATGACTCTTGGTCTTTGTTATTGCTAATTTAGTAATGCTTTAATCTGGTTTGTCAATGTCCAGTCTGTAGATTGCTTTATGTCTTGGACACTGTTTGTCTGACATCTTGGAAACTTCAGTAACAATGTCAGCAGATGAACAAAAGATCTTCCTCTGAAATATCCATGTTGCCTTGATTTCGGTTGCTTCTGCATCCTAAATCTTACATCTTCCTTCCTTAACTTGAAGCACAATTTAATTAATATTTGAAAACCCAACATAACCACAACTGTGTCCAAGAGCTATATGATTTTCATTAGATCTTGCAATTAGTCGTATCTGAGACTTGAAAATGATTTCGTTTGTGTAACACTCACATTGCAAACCCTTAGCCCAAAGACAATTCTGCTCTAATTGCTTGTCATTTTGCACAGATACCAGCAGATGTTTTAGCAAGAAACATAGGTTCACACAAGACACTAAGCTGTGATTAACAGGATATTACAACACTTGTTAGTTGCCCAGGTTTGTATGCTTTGCTATAATCAGTGTTTTCTATCCCTTGGCTGCAAGACTCTGGTGCCACAATTGGGGAATAGGAAGGTGAAATTACAAACAGCTGCTGGCCCTGAGCCAAAATACAGCCTGGGTTTATGGGCCCTCAAGTGAAGCGAAGCTCAGCTGCGCTCACAGGTACAACTCCTTTGAGGTCAGAAGAGAGACAGGGAGGGAAGTGGAAGGGAGAAAAAAATTACTCTTGGGCAGTATTGTCCAAGGGATGGTTTGGGTGTGACTAGGAACACAGTGAAGACAGTGCTGTGATGCCCTGAGTGCTGCTCACCACTCCCTAAGAGTCAGTTTCCCCTCCTCTTCCCTCAGACTTGTGAAGACACTTCTGCATAAAGACTTCCATTTTATTTGCCTTTTGAAACACATTCTCCAGAGGTGTGAGAACTGGCATCTTGTGTTATCAAGGAGAGACACAGCAGTAGAGTTGATGTTCTATACAACCTGCCCGTTTCCAAAACAGCCTGTCCAACTGCCATTAGAAGAAAAGGAAGGTGAAAGTATGGTAGTTTGGTTCTGCCAAGAATAATGATGGTTAAAGCAACTGGCTAAGCACAGCCCTGAAAGTGTACAATGTCATTGCTCCACAAAGAATCCTAGATAAATTCTATTTTTTAAAAATTTAATTATTTAGACCTTTTCATTATTTGATTTCCTCCATAATACTTCTCTTTGCTGCTGAATTTGCGCATGGTAATAATGTGCTCTGTGTGACTCTTACCAGCTTCTAGTTTTCAGGTTGCTCTCAGAATCAAAAACAAATACAGAAACAAGGCAGGCTGTGAGGATTATTCCTGAAAAATAACTCCACAATACATCTAGTCATGGAAGCATGTAAATTGATAATTATAGAATTGGTGGACAGAAGACTTATTTTGGGGTTTTTTCACTATTGAAGACTTATTTTGGATTTTTTTCACTAGCTGGCTAAAAAAGGGTGAAAGTCATTGAAGGCTCACAAAGTTTGCCTCAAAATACTTACAATCAGTTGCTGGAACACGCATTTGCCCTGCTCTAGAAAACAGAGTGCTTCAGAGAAGAGCATGTACCTAGGAAGGAATTGCATCCTCTCTCCTTAAAAGTGTAAGAGAGCAGGAACTCCTATGACAGCAGAAAAGGAGACTTAGGATGCAATAGAAATGGAAGAGCAAACATGAGCGTCAGTCAAATATATAATAAAACAGTTCAGTGAGGTTAGATAATAGATTTATAGATAGGCAGCTAAGCAGAATACAAAACACTTAATTATGAGATTTTTCGATACATGAGTCACCTGAAGTATGCAGAGGACCAGTTCAGGAAAACCAGAAATATTTCTTCATAAACTGTTCATATAATCTCTTGCATTGTCCACCATAAAATGTAGCACGTGGCAAAAGTTCACATGGGTTCACAAAGGGCTTCTATCACATCATGATAGAGAAAACTCAGCTGATGGATGATAACTACAAAAATACCATTTTTTTCTCTGTAAGTCCATTGGTCACATGTCACCAACTGCCAGGAGCAGTCTTCAGGGGAAAAATCATTAATTGACAGTACATATATAAGTACATCTTCCCTACATGTCCACTACTAAGACAAGGGCCAGAGATACTTTTTATCTGATCCAGTAATGTTCCCACATGAGGGCTGGCTCATACAGAAGCAACTGAAGGTAGCACTGAAGAGCTGAGGAACAACCAAGAAAACCTGCTCTACAGTCAACCGGGGGCTCCCTTTAACTGAATTAAGGCTGCCCTTAGCAAAACAGCCATGTAAGTACTGAATTTGCTTCCTACCACCCCACCCCAAGAAGTGATGCCTCCAGGGTCTCCAGCAGCTGTCCTGTCTTCATGTGCCTTCCCCCGCTCCAGCCTGCCACTGGGAGGGTTTGCTGTGGGTTCGGGGGCTGCCACAGCAGAGCTGAGTCCATCAGGGCTCTGAAGTTGCTCAAGAGTAGTGTCTGGCTTCATTCAGCCTCAAAACTGGGTCCTAAATCACAAGGATTAGGCCAAGCTTTTGAGGTGTCCTCTAAAATGAGCTCTTAACAGAGAATAGGTGCTACTCCCTCTCAAGTCAGAAATGGGTATCCTAAAAGTTGTGTATAAATGGATATCTCTGGGCACTTTTGTTCAGTGGTACACAGGGATGTGCTGTGAAGGGTTCTCCTGGGTGAAACGCAGCTTTTCCTTACACCATTGACATCTGAGGAACAGAAAGGGGCATGCACCTGCTGAAGGCAGGTGATTTTTCTCACTGAAAGTTATGGCGCAGCTGCAGGGAGCGCTCTGTTCTAGAAGGGCAAGGCCAGGTGTGGGGGGCACATGGGGAACTGTCGAGGCTCTCCCGAGCCACCCACTGCTGCTCAGACAAGGAGACAATGAGAAGAGAAAATCACAGAATTGTTAGGGTTGGAAGGCATCTCTGGAGATCGTCCAGTCCAACCCCCCTGCCATGGCACAGTCACCTAGAGCAGGTTACACAGACACAGTGCCCGGTTGGGTTTTGAATGTCTCCAGACAGGGAGACTCCATGAACTCTCTTTCCACCCTCAATGTAAAGAAGTTCTTCTTCATGTTGAGGTGGAACTTGTGTTTTAGTCTATGGCCATTGCTCCTCATCCTGTTTCTGGGCACCACTGAAAAGTCTGGCACCATCCTCTTGACACATACCTTTGAGACATTTATATGCATTGACGAGATCAGATGCTGGTGCCCAGCCTGGTTCCATCCTGCCCTGGAGGATCCCGCTGCCGGCTGATCTCCCAGCAGCAGCGGTCAGAATGCGGCTGGGCTCTGTCCTGCCCCAGTGAGGGGCTCACCCGGGCTGGCTCCAGGCAGCTGCTGCCCTGCGAGGGGCCGGGAGGGACCGGGGACCGCCTCTGACAAACAGGAGCTGGTGTCAACGGAACCCCATTTTGCTGATTTCCAGTCTCCGATTCTGACTAGTCTAAATCTTAGAGTTAAGTCGCATCAGCGCGGGCCAGCTGACATAAAGGCCGGGCTGTGCCCGCTCCCCCAGCTGGGACAGGCCGGGCTGGCGAGGCCTGAGGGCGGCGGGCACGGCCGGCTCCCGTTCCCCGCCCCGGCCGGCAGAGGGCGCGGCGCACGGGCCTGCCCTACACACGCGGGCGGGGGTTCTCCCTTGGTCGGGGTTCCTGTGTTTTACGGCGGCACCCTCGGCCTCGCCTCCTGCGAAACTGCTGTAAAGCAGCTCTAAGCGCAGGCGGGGTGCCCCCGGCGGGGCGACTGGTGCAAATGGCAGCGCTGGCACACGGCTGGCAGCGGCTCCCGCCCCATCCCCGCTAAGGGGAGCATGTCCCGGTTTGTGGGCATGAGGGTTTTCCCCGCCCGGCAGTGCCCCCGAGGCACCAGCAGGAGGGAGCCGCCGGGCAGCCGCTGCCCCGGGAGCTCTGGCTCTGGGGTTTCCAAATTGTCCCGCTCGCCTCTTCGTGTGACCCGCCAGACATCGCCGTGGCGTGCGTGTCCTCGTCGGCTTAACCCCGGCAGAGGCAGGATCTGCTGGGGCTGCTGGCTCGCTCCATCCCACGTCTCGTTGGATTTTTCACTTAAGGCTCTGTGAATAAGTGAGAAATCCCGCGTCCCTCCCGTCCCAATGGCTGCGAATTGCGGCTGAATGAGCCCACAGGTTTTCTGGTTTCCCCGTGTTGAGAAAGAGCGGCTGATAAAGCTGACATAGGGCCACGCCTGGTTAATGGTTAACGAAGGAGTGCAGGGCGAGCACAGTACCAGTGAAGACCCGATAGTTCCTGGAAAAGCCTTAGAAATTTCTTGAGATTAAAATTCCTTGGCCACTTCTGGTGACCTCTTCTTCACAGGGCGACTGTGAACTACAGGGAACTGTAGGGAACTAGAGAAAATACCTGTTTCCAAGATACCTGGAAAAGGAGTGAAATCCCTGAAAAGGATTGTGGTAAGGTAAGAATAAATTCGGTAATGTCTGAAAGTGAAGTTACCTCTCCACTTTCACCAAATAATCTGATCCAACAAATCCACATAATTTGTTAGGTATTAAGCTAGTCAGTGTTTAGAAGTACAGCATAATATGCTAGATGTAAATATTTTAACTGACATGTATTTAAACCAGTTTTGGTGAAATATTCAAGAGTTCATGAAGTATTTTGAAATCAAAACTTTGCAATTCACGACATTTTTAAGAGAACCTCTTCTTAACTGCTTCTAAAAATTGACTTGAGGGCACTGCAGCTAAAGGGAAGCAGTCTGGGGGGATGGCAGTACGTCTAAATGATGATATACTGGGCAGTCTTGGAGCTGGATCCCAGCTGACAAGGTAATTCTATTATTTTTTTTAAATTTGGTCAGGAAAAAAGTTCTTATTTGTTTGAAAAATTTGTGCTCCTAGTCCTTGAGCTTGATTTCATTGTAAAAGTGTCACATGAGGTGTATCCTCTTGCAGAGATCCTCTTTATGGCACAGGGGCTCGAGTGATCCTGATATGTTGACACTGCAATTTTATGTGGGACTAAATGTGAAACAGCAAAAAATATTACAGTGTTTCTGGGATTCAAAGAGCAAGAAGATGCTGAAATTGGAAAAGGAAAGGTGAAATAAAATGACAATCACCATTTACATTACAGAAATTTACTGCTTATGTCAATGGTAAATAAAAGGGGAAAAAAAGATACTCTAATGAAAGTTCAATGAAAAACAGGTTTGCAGTTTAACTGTGATACATGCTGAAAGGTTTCCTTGTGTGAGTGACACCCCAAGGAAGAGCATCCTGGAATTCTGATGTTCAAAGTGTGCATCCCTCACCAGCAACACAAATTGAGGAAACTGGAATTTCTTGCTAAATTGCTAAAGGTTGTTTAAAGCTGTAAGAGAGTTTCTTTGACTAGTCGATTGATACACATCCACGGGAAATTTCTGTGTTGCTTTAGTGTATGTTTCTTACTCTGTTCCTTCCACTATGCCGTGTCCAGTTCTGGGCCCCTCAGTTCAGGAAGGATGTTGAGATGCTCCAATGTGTCCAGAGGAGGGCAACAAGGCTGGTGAAGAGCTTGGAACACAAGCCCTATGAGGAATGACTGAGGGAGCTGGGGTTGTTTAGCCTGGAGAAAAGGAGGCTCAGAGGTGACCTTATCACTCTCCACAACTGCCTGAAATGTGGTTGTAGTCAGGTGGGGTTGGTCTCTTTTTCCAGGCAGCAACTGACAGAATGAGAGGACATAGTCTTAAGATGTGCCAGGGGAAGTTTAGGTTAGACATCAGGAAAAAATTCTTCACTGAAAGAGTGATTGGGTACTGGAATCATCTGCCCAGGGAGGTGGTGGAGTCATTGTCCCTGGATGTGTTTAAAAAAAGACTGGATGTGGTACTCAGTGCCGTGGTTTAGTTGATGAGGAGGTCTTTTCCAATCTAGTTCATTCTGTGATTCTGTAAAGAACTATTCAC
Source organism: Falcunculus frontatus (assembly GCA_013398115.1). Taxonomy (NCBI): domain Eukaryota; kingdom Metazoa; phylum Chordata; class Aves; order Passeriformes; genus Falcunculus; species Falcunculus frontatus. The sequence goes on along the minus strand of VZRV01006379.1, from coordinate 163,942 downwards.
CTCATTGTTCTGAGGCACAAACAATGGTATATTTTTTCAATCACAGATAATACATTGTGTAATCAGAAACACTATTTTGTCATTGGTAAGTGAAAAAAAAATTAGTCCAACCTATGCAACAAACTCAATTTACTTCCAGCGTATCCTAGTCACAATCCTGTTATTCATCTCAACCAAGTCTGTTGCCTCAGCATGTCCACAATCCTCCAGTGTTCCTCTGATGAGTGTCTCCCCATTTAGCCAGTGTTTGTGCTGATTACATTTTTTTTCTTCTAGCAATGGTATCTTTCCTGTAGAAAATGTTTGGAATGAAACAACTGTTTTGTTGTACATTTTTCACCTTCTTTCTTGATCCTGTGTGGATTGAATCTCTATCTATTTGAAAGCAAATGAATAAACAGGAGAAGACAAATAGTCATTACTTGGAAAGTAAATTGGGATTTTAGTGTTAGGCTTTGTCAGAGAGCTGGCAAGAGCACTGTATGCTTAAAAGGTTGCTCCTAGAGTTTAGGATTAAATAATAGTATATCATTCCCCCTTCTCCCCCCCACTCCCTGCTTGTTTTTGAAAGGAACATTTGGTTTGAAAATTCAGGGAAAATTTGCTATGCTTTGTGAAGGCGTACATAGAAATTAGTTTTATCTTTCCTGGTTGTATGTTTTCAGAGGAATTGGATGGTTTGCATGGAGTCAAATGTAGTTTAATGTTATTATTCTTGTATTATGTCAGACATACTACTTTATTCCTGAATTTAGTTTTCACAGCTTCAAAGGCAGACAGAAAGATACTGTCCCTAAGAACCTGATGACTGATGCAAGGATTAATGGCAGCACATGATTTTTTTTTTCATTGATTCTCCATCAGTGAAGTGCCGTGCTGTGAGTCTCAGTGTAGGAACATGGGATGACTTGAAGGCGAAGATGTGACTCCAGTTCTGTGTTACCTACCAAACAGCCTCTATGGAGGATGTAGCACCCCATCTGTTAGGTGCAGCCTATCTTTGAAAGACTGGATACGAAGCAGAGAGGCTAGGAAGGTTTTGAAGTGTTTTGAACAAAGATAAGGTGGAAAGGTTTCAGTCACTGAAAGGAGTATAAGGAGAGAGGACATGGGACTCTTCCGATCTTAACGCTGCAGGCAATTGAAGCCATAGTAGCAGCAACTGTGCATTCCAGTAGAAGCTGGAATATGTATAACCCTAAGTCAGGGTTATTATTAGCATTTCAGAGTTTCAAGCCAGTCATGCCAAACTTGGGTTTGTGACATTCCTTATGCTTCAGAATTTTTTTTTTTTATATACCAAGTACCATCTACTGTCTGATTGCTAGGGCAACGTCAAGCTCTGGTGTCAGCAATACTGTCATATAGTTTGGAGTTCACTTTAAAAAAAGGAAGGGAATAATCTCTTCTTGCTCAGTAGACAGGTTATAAGTAACAGACTAAAATTGGTGGAAAAATAGGTCCTAGAAAGAAAATGCATTGGAGTGTATTGTTTAGGAAGGCTATAAATTCAGCATCAGACTAATGCTTTTGCTAAGTCAGTTGTAACACCTCCCTATGTTCTGGCCTCACTTGCACTCAATTATGCTGTTGGCAAACTGTTTCATTTAAATAGATAAACCTCACGGTTTTTAGATTTTCTTTTCTCTGACAGTGCAGGTACAGTTAGCATGGCATAACAAGAGGGAAGCATCATTACTGTGACTACTTAGTCATGCAAAAAAGCAAGATGGGAAATTACAGATATACTACATATGGTGCTTTCTGCTTTTAAAAACCATCTGAGTTCAGAAAAGTAGAAAGGATCCAGCTAATCGTAGAACCAGCTCTATGAATTTCAAGGCAAGTATACATTTCCAGACACATGGGACAAGCTGAAGACTGCTGAAATGCCAGCATGCTGGGAGAATGGCTGGCAGACACCTTTTCATCTCAGACAATACCCTAAAGGAAATGGCCTTTCACTATGGCAGATATTGCCCCTTTCTGTGCTGCTCCTCTAAAGGGAGGGAGAGAGAATGAATGCAAAGGATTTCAGAGGAGGTGTCATTTCTTTAACGGCATCCTGTGGGTGCATTATCTTGCAGAGACCTTTTTCTTTGTCTCTCACTCTGATTAGCACATGTCTTTGTGCAGTTTTAAAATGCTTGGACAGTTTTCCCTGAAGAAATACATGTGCCTTCCAGCAGTTTTAAATTGCTCTTGATACGTTTGATATCCTTATACATCTGCAGACACATCAGAATCTTGCTGAGTTCTTGACTGTAGTTCTTCCTGTGGTAATTATATTTTCTGCAGTTTTAACCACACATGATGTGAAAAAGTGTTTCCTTCTGTCTGTTTTTAATGTGCTATTTTTAATTTCCCAGGGTAGTCCCTCTTGGGCTTTTAGAATTTGAAAAACAGAAAGAAGTTCTTTGTCTTCTCCCTGTACTCTTTTGTTCACTTATCCTCTCCTTGGTTTCCCTCATGTCGTTCTGTTTTCAAAGCTAACCAGGCCCACTCATTTGAGTCTTCCCTAGAGGACAGCATAAGTGCCTTTGAAGAGAAATCTTCTCTTATAATCCAGGAGGGCACTGAAGTCTTTTTGAAAGTGAAAATCTGAGAGAATATTGAATATTCCAGAAATGTTCCAACAATTGATCAAAACTCACTAGAATATTTTTCCTGTAATTCTCCAACTTGTTCTCAGTGGATCCAAACTTCTTGCTATTCTCAATCATGCTACGTATTAAACAGAGGTTTTCATCCAACAGTGCCGCCAAGATTGGTTAGGCTGAGTTTGACCCTTAAGTCTTCTTAACCCTCTCTGTACCCTGTGTTTCTTCAGATTATTTGTACTGAGCTTCCTGCAACTCTGTACTGACTATTCAAGATGTGACATTCCTAGCTCTCCTCCCCAGTTCCTATGGCTGCATCTTTAAAAGGAAAAAAGAAGAGGGGGGAGGGGGATGATGGGATGGTGGAATGACACCCTTTCACTGCAAGTGTTTGTGTCTCACAAATATAAAACTCCCAGGTGTTGAGGCTTTCATATATTTTAGGCAGCTGAAGTAGAGGACTCTGAGACCTCCTTGGCAGGAACTGTGGTTAAGATGGGGCATAGGAAGAATGGACCGAGAGGAATACTCACTGTAGTGACAGGTCTGAGATGGGAGATGATGAGTAAGCCTGTACTCTAATAACAGATAAACTCACATCTAAGAGAATTTGTGGGAGAGAAAGAGGAATACTCTGTGTATCTCTTTTATGAGGACAGGCTGAGGGAGCTGAGCCTGTTCGGTCTTGAGAAGAGACAAGTGAGAGGGGACCTCATTAACGTGTAAAAATATCTGAAAAGAGGGTGTCAAAAGGATGAATCCAGGTTCTTTTCGGTGGCGCTCAGCAATAGGACAAGAGGCAGAAACTGATGTACAGGAAGTTCCACCTGAATGTGAGGAAGAACTTCTTTCCTGAGCGGGTGACTGAGCACTGGAACAGGTTGCCCAGAGAGATTGTGGAATCTCCCTCACTGGAGATATTCGAGAACCGTCTGGACACAGTCCTGTGCCCTGTGCTCTCGGATGACCCTGATTGAACAGGGAGGTTGGACCAGATGACCACTGTGGTCCCTTCCAACCTGACCCATTCTGTGATTCTGTGATCTATTGCTCATGGTTATTGACACATACTGAAGATGTTCCATAAGATGATAATATTTGCTGTCCAAGTAGAAAAGACCGGCTAATTTTACAGATTTTGCATTGCAAGTGGAAACACCCACTAGAAAAGAATTTATGTTTGGAAAGAAATAAATTATGGCTAGACAATATCTTTTTGAAACATCTCTCATGAAAAGTAGAAACTAGGAAGGTGTTACAGATGTCTTCATATTAAACAGTAAAAATTTAATAATTAAAAGCAACTTAGTGATGATCTTAATCTATGAGGAAAATCCCTTCTTATCAATAAGTTTCCAAAATAATGTGTAAATAAAATTTAATATCACAGTGTAAAATCAGAGGAAATACTTGATTGTGAGAGCTTGAAAACCTCTGCATGACTGCTTAACACTATTATTATTGAGGACCAATGATAAACTGGTGTACGAAATCAAACTTCATAACAAATGTAGATGCATAATTATAATTGCCCAGAAATAGAAGTCCTGAGACCGAATACATTTTTTGGTATTCATTCACCTTAATTAGCCAATTCAACTGATTAATTCAAGGTAGCCTCTTAAGCGATAGAAAGGATTTGTGAAGCTTTGTAAACAAGAACAGCATAAGCCTAGCTTTGAGGAATGTGCACACTCAAACAGAAAGCATTTTGCACCAGTACAGGCATCCCCAGGCAGTCACCAGCCAGCAGCAGGGCCCTGGCCTGAGCCAGCGGGAGCAACCAGCAGCCTCTGACTGGATGCACACATTGCGCTTACTGTCATGGTTTTCCTTTTTTTAATGTTTTTTTAGCATTTTAATCCTTTTCATCATGGCATAATCTTCTGTTTATTCACTATTCTTTTCCCTCCCAGGAAATTTATATTTAGTGTTGGCATCTGTCCCTAGAATCCTTCTTTTTATCATCATACTAGAATTTATTTAATTATTTAGCCATACATTCCTTGTTTGTTGAGGCTAATGACATACAGCCTTTACTCAGGTGGGTATGTAAGTACATGCTTGTATATGTTAAACTTCTCTTACAAGATCTTTTCAGACTCTCAGAAGTCCTTTATTTGCTGGTTGCTAACATGACAGGTGCCTCACACGCTGTCTCTCCTGTTTTCTGTTGCCTTGCACATGCCAGGATTTTTTTCTTGGCACTGCTCACGGAGGCGACGACTTGTCGCCTCGTGTGCCTGCCCTGCCAGCTCTTAAAGGGGCCCATATTGTGCCATTCTCTTTGGGTACCTGGAGACCAGGTACAAAGGTGTTGATTCCTGAGCAAGTACTGCAGGATGACATCCTGAGGCTTGCCACACCTGCCAAGATGAGGGCCTATTGTTGTGCTGGGTTGCTGAAAATGACATTTGTTATAATGAAAAGTTTAAATACAAAAAGTAAAACCCAGAGCCTTGCAAATGTGTTTTGTGCTAATGAAAGATAAGGCAGAAAAATTAGAATGCATTATTATGATTGTATGTAAGTGTGAGGATTCTCTGTAGCTGCATCAGCAGCTCAGCTAGTTATAAGGCTGATCTCAAGAATATCTGCCCACGGCACACAACTGTTGTGTGAATTCATGCCCTGGGTTGTTCTTACGCCTACCTCTGCCTCCTCCTTTTCAAGGTTATTGATACATATTTCTATTGTACATCCTAATGAGTATGTTCCTGCCTTTGGGTGATTTCCATTCTAGCTCTATCGAAAATCTGAAATGCAAACATATTTTTTGTTTAATTTTCCTTTTTCTAAAAAAAAAAAAGATTTTTTTTACCATTGCAGTAATTTGTTACCATGTTGACTGCTGTTCTGTTCAGCCCAGTAATTACTTAATTGCATACTAGTCCTTAAATGACTTTAAGATTGAGTGGTGAACTACTCATTTGCTACTCCTGTGGCTTTCTCACATGTTTCCTTTCAAGGTTAAAAAGAAAATAAGACCAAAAATGTCAGTCTTCTTTGCTACAGCTTTTGCTTTATTCTGAAGGTTCCTTTAGACAATGTTTTTTTAATTTTTCAAGAGCAGATTTCTTATGCTTTTGAATATATATTTCTTAAAAATACATTATGCCCCTTTGGAGCAACAATTTTTGATGTAATATGTCTTTATGAATAGTCGTTTTAAAGGCACATAAATTTGGTCAAAATTCCGTAGCTGGCAGAAGGAGTAAGATATTAAAGGTGGTATAGGGAAGCCAGTGTTATTAATCTTACAAAATAAAAAATCCTATTACAGATCAGTAAGTACGTTGTGTTAGTGCCCTCTTTCTCACCTGTTCTTATTTATCCTGCTCTTGATAATGGCTGTTAAAAACCCACTTTTTGGTTACTGTTTTATTTAGAAAATCATCCCTAGTTTGAATGTTTCATTGGTTTTGAAACTTCAAATGATCTTGATGTTCTGCAGGTTCTTCTGTGGACATATAGGCTTGTTTGTGCTGCTTTACTAGGGAAGGCATATTGACACATCTTTAATTTATCTTGCTTGTTTGAGGATCAAGTTCCATCACAAGAACGAGGCTATGGAGGCTATTTGCTGGAAATTGCTTTTGAGTATTTGTTTTTAGTGTGTGTATGTTTGGTACACAAATTGCAAAAAGAAGTTGTGTGAAGGAAGGTGTTTGCTATTCTGAAGCTTTGAATGTTATTACATCATGTTGTTACAACATAATTACAATACAAAGATTATCACATCTAGTTCAGCTGACCTTGCTGCCAGGTTCTGATTTGTCATCTTTTTGTGGTTTCTACTGCTCAGCACAACTCCATGTTAGAAGTGAATCCAGCACTTGTTTTCAGGAGAGGATTAGTTTTTTTTGAAAAAATACAGTTCCTACAGACAACTGGTAGTTACTTTAGCAACAGAAGCCTCTGATAAGTAGTGGAGATGTTTTGAAATTGCTAAGATGACAAATCAAAATTTATTGTATCCAAAGCAGGCTAAAACATTCTTTTGCTCAAGAAAAGTACCTGTTAAAGGAAACTGGAAGGAAAACAGAACTAATGTAGATATAGAAGCACCATTCATTTATTTGAAAAACAGCAGGAAGGTTATCTTTTCAACCAAACAGGAAATGTTATGAACATGAATGGCTTATTCCATAGGTGTTTAACAGGACAAGCATGAAGAGAAATATGAGAAAGGTGGTGCTAGATGATGGAGTGTAACTAAGCTGTGAGTACAGGAAGTTTTGTCCCCTGCTGTAATTTGTACATCATTCCCTTCTTCACTGCACAGTGCCTCTACACTCCCATTTTGATCCCAGGCACAATATTCGGCCCATTTTTCACGTAAGGAAAAAAAATTGATTTTACATGCCTGATGAGGATGTGAACAGCTTCACTGTAAGAAAACCTACAGCTCCACCTAGCTCTGTTTCAAATTCAACAGGCAGAGGCATAGCAAATGTTTTGAGTCTTAACACAGGTACTGCATCCCTTATTCCCCAGTCTTCTTCCACATGCTAGTTGAGGATGCCTCTGGTCACCTTGTCATCACAGTTTTACAGCTTGTCTTCCTGGATAGCAACAGTAGCAGCCAGCAGAGCTGAAAGCTGCAGAGCTGAAGAGAACTGTATTGTCTTGAGCATCCAGAAATACTGCCAGGCTTTTTGTGACAGCTTGCTATTCTAGGATTGGTAGAAACCAACTCTTCTTTGTAAGTATCCATTGAATGTAGTGTAACACTATTTTTCACGGGGGTTTTTTTCAGTGAATGGGGAGTATGTAATTATTTGGAGATCATGTAATTATTTCTTTGTTTAACATCGTTTTGAGTTATTTCCTTTATCTTAGCAGTGTTGCAGGGTTGGAACGTAGTTGAAATGCATTGTACTCACAGCTGAAGAATCTTGAGTTAGGCTTTATTTTTTTATATAGTAAATTAATTTCCACAATTATTCTTCTTGAAGACTACAGTCACATAAAATGTAGACTACTGACCTGGCTTGTATCATTTATTATTGTGTAAGATAAAGTAAATAAATAGTAATTTTGATGAAAGATTAGCGTGATTTTACATGCTGAGCATACATATTAAGAAAGAAAATTAGCAACCGATGTAAAATATTAACTGATTTTGAATCATTCACAAGTCAGAGAATGCAGAAACAGCAGTTTTCTTACTTTTCGCTTCAATGGGCAATAGGCTTAGACTGGTGTGTTGTTGAAAGAGAGAAACTGAAAATATCCCCTAGAATTCAGCAGAAGCTATGAGCAGGTAAGTTATCTTACTTCATTATATTTTGCAATGTATATAACATAAAATGTAGTCGTGATTCTCCTTCCCTAAGCACACTTTCACACCATTCTATGTTCTCTGAGCACTGAAAAACAGTGAAAAATTACATTTCTTAGCCATTTCCTGCTGACAAAAGTTAGTCTGGTGGTAGAAGTGGAAGAGATGTCTCTTAAGACTACACAGATCAAGATCGCTCCTAAATAAAAGAGAAAGTGCTTTTTTAAGAGTTAGCAGGAAGGAAGAAAACAGAAATCTCAGAATTTCCAAAACCTTCCTGGACTGTCTTTCAAAGAACTATGCAGAATATCAGACTGCTGTAAAAACAGTTTGCTTCTAGACTGGCACCATCTGACCTCAGCACAGAGAGGTTCAAAATTTGTGCCTCTGACCAGAGACAAACACTGCTAGAGTTCTGACAGAGGGTGCTGCCACTTTAAACCTGGCCTAGATTTAGGCTGTTTGGATTCCAAATCCAGCTGGAGCCAAACATGGTAGCACAGAAAAATAAGCTGGAAGAGAACAACCCTTTCTAGCAAAATATTTTATGGAAAATTCCTCTCAGAACTTACCCAGAATTTCACAGCATATGGCAAAGACTTGCATCTGTACTTGAAAGCAAGAGCTTGAACTAAGGCCTCTGAGCACAAATGTAGTGAACGCATTGGACTGTCCTTCTTATTTAACTGCTTGTCTCTGCCAGTAAATCCTGGCTAAATGAGAGCCTGTCTCTCCTAATGATAATGTGGAAGCTGTGATTATCTGAGGTGTGGAAGTGAACAAGATCATAAGGAGAACAGATGGCAAGCAGTTCTGAGTGGGGAGATGGCTGGCTGCACTGTGGTGAAGCTACCTGCAGCAGCTTAAGCTGTTATCTTTCCTGGCTCACTGTTTTCCCTCCTAGCTGGAGATGATTGCCTTTCTTGTGGAGTTGGCAGGATGGAGCGTGTGAACACTTGGTGGCTCTGTCACCTAATGTCACAGGGACAGGCAGATTCTTTTAGGGATCCTTGCTAGAATGAGAATTTGCCACAGGGCTTTAGGTACAATTAGACCTTTATTACTACAATTAAACACTTAATTTTCAGCATAGTTTATTGTTATCTACAATTTTTCGGATTTAGTGTAGTTTATTGTTGTGCAGTTTTTATGAATTACACTTTCAGTTAAGCAAAATTTCTAGTAGTGATTGTAGCTCTCTTACTATCAAGAGTCTTTAATTACCTACACTTTTAGTCACTTGGACTCTCTGCAGATCGTGTTAAAGTCTCGTTAATCAGTGCACGATACAATAATCATAATCTGGACTTGGACTTCACCCAGGAGAACATGATTCACCCAGTCTTCAGAGGAAGAAGACAGAAGTGGCTGTGTCCCAGACCACTGGGACATCACAGGTTTTGCTGTCCAGCATCAGGACTTGCAGCTGTTTGATTTTATAGTCAGTATCACATGTACAGTTAAATTTCTGTGCTCCATAACAGGTGTCACCACATCCTGGCAGCATTCCTGCATGGGCAAATAGTTTTTTCACAATCCTCGCAGGGGATCTGGCTCTTCTGTAATGGGGGTCATCACACCTTGGTGACAACTACAGTGTTGAAAAGGGGAAAGGAGAAGGAGATGATATGTGACCAGCACACTTACATGTTATGACTGCTTGTCGTAGGAAATGGTGTTGGTTATGCTAACCATATTACCGGGAGTCAGGAGCAGGGTCACATGGCTACAATGGAAAGCCTCATCTTAGTGTAAATGCATCTTACTGCAGTCAAGCAGGTGGGCTGTGTACATATATCACTCCCAGCTCTGAGGTGAAGACAATAACCCGGAGCAGAAGGGAACAAACATTACCTTACTCACTGCTTCAGCTGTGAATGTGTGTCCATGACCAGGGAGACCTGTGTGTGTGGAAGATCCAGTTCTCACTCAGTTCTCTGGAGCTCTCATTTTGGGATATGTGTGTAGTGGGTTGACCCTGACTGGATTCCATCACCCACCAAAGTCTCTGTGTCACTCCCCTCCACAGCCAGACAGGGGAGAGAAAATATAACCAAGGGTTCCTGGGTTGAGATAAGGACTGGGAGAGATCACTCATCAAATATCATCACGGGCAAAAACAGGCTTGAATTGGGGATATTAATTGAATTCATTACTAACAAAATCAGAGCAGGATAATGAGAAGTAAAATAAATCTTTAAAACACCTTCACCACACCCCTCCCTCCTTCCCCTGCTCCAGCGTGGGGTCCCTCCCACAGGACACAGTCCTCCATGAACTTCTCCAACATGCTCCACTAAGCATAAAGTCTCCTGAAGCTTTGCACTGGTCTTTCCTGGAAAGGTGCATGTGTTAGCACAGACTAAAGGGGAGCCAAAGACACCTTTGCAGAAAAGCTGACAGGGAGGAAGGGCAAGAAACACTGGTGTCCTCCCTTGCCACAGTACTTGCTGTAATCTCAGACAACCAGGCACCAACATGCTCTTTGTGAAGAGACTCTAGTATTGTTCTCATCCTTTCAAGAATGACTCAGGTCTTATAGTAGTGGCAAATGCTCTCCCAAGCTTATTGCAAATAGGGCATGGTAGTGCATGGCCCTCATGACAAGGCATTAATCACAGTCAGTGGCAAAATATCTTCTCAACCAAGCATTATATGTTCTTTGATATCTTTACAAACAGTGATCCAAACAAATCACTTGCTTAAGAACAAGCACTGCACTGTGTTCCCTCTGTATCTCAAGCCGTCTTTGTTCCTCATGCCTCACCTGGGTCCGTCTTTTCATCTACACAGGGGGTTTTCCATTCATGAGCTAACTGCTCCAACTTGCTTTTCTAACATGAGGTCTTCACAGCACATTTACGGCCTCATAGCAGTTCATCTATCAGCCACAGCTTCTGTGAAGCTCACAGTAGTCAATGCTTGAGAACACTCTCTCTGTGAGCAATACACGGCTGGACGAATGCCCTGGCAGTGCCTACGCCCCTAGGTAAGCACATAGCTCACAGCAGAAGCTATTCCTATCTCTGTATTGGAAGAGTCTGCCTACTGTGATTGCAGCCTGCTCTCACTGTCTCTGTGACTCTTCACAGCCTGTCAGTTTTTCTGTTGACGCTTTTTCAGTTCATCACAACCTCTCTTTACTGTAGGCTTGCTTCCATAGGAGTAATATGCTCAGGCTGCCTTGAACCAGCAAATGGTACATTAACTCCTCTGAAACTGTGTGTGTGAGCCTGTGTCCATGTTCACTTCATTAGCAGTTCCTTTTTCTCCTTCTCTGGTTTACCTTCACATGTTCACACAGCCTGCAATAGGAACTGAACAGGGAAAACAAGTCACACATAAAATATTTATGAAAAAAGAGGATAGTTACTTTCCCAGTTTGTCAGCTCTGTCTCAGATTCATCTCCTGGCTAATCTGTTGCAAAGTCTACTTATGTTCTGCAGGAGACTTAGGTTTTATCCTCGTACGTTGCAAGTAATCCATCTATTTGTGTCTGAAGGCTTTATTTAATTCTTACTTTCTTCCAAAGGAAATACACCCTTTGTTTTAAATAGAAAATTGTTAGTTGCACATTTTAGCTAAAATATTCTCTTCTTTCTTGTCTCATCTTTATGCTTATGCAGATTTGGACCTTGTTTATGGAACATGCAGAGACTTTTCATTCCATTCTCTTTTTTTTTTGTCTTTTTTTTACCTTCTTGTAGATAATTTTCTGTTACTAGTATTTTTACATTAATGGAAGAATATATTGGGGGAAAGAAGAAAGGCAAAGAGGAGGTTCTACTACTGTTCTCTTTTTGAAGGAGCAACAGCAAGGAAAAGTGGAAAAATGCCTGCAACCTCCAAATAACATCCTCAAACTACAGACACAGAGTAAACCAAATAAAACAAACCAGTGTTTTTTCTTATGCATAGGCAACAGCGACTGTTCCTTTGACACCAAATGTGGAAAACAGGCACAAATATTGTGCTAGATCCCTAATTAATTGTTTCAAATTATTTTCTCAATATCTAAGACATTGAGTACATCTGAGTCAATTTAAAGCCCTTCATGTTATAGCTCAGAACATGTTTAGTCAAATAATGTTAGGCTCAGCGAGCTACAGCACAAACACACCATCAAATTTAGTACCTAGAGCCAGACCACGAGGTTAGCACGAGAAGAGTGTCAGGCCACTCAGGTGAGGGAAAAACAAAGTTGGGAGTAGAGCCATCTAATCATAACTGGACTAAAAGCCTGGGGAAACTTCCTTTTCATTTCTAACCTGCATTGTACAGTGGTGGAAGAGGTGAAAGCTGCTAGAAAGTGGGTACAAACTTTTAATCCCCTCTGCTTTGATCCGTGTCTTTGCACACGGACTGGCAATGGGACTGCAGTGACTGATAACACATTTTCTGCTTCATTTTCTGGTGCTGTGCTGGAGCCTCTGGTTCAAACACAGCCTCTCTCCCACCTTACTTGCGAACCAAAGAGTTCAGTAATGGTAATAAATTGGTGCCATTACTGCATGGGCACAGCATCCTTTATATATCATCATCAGGGTGACTTCCATGTGCAAAAACATATTGAAGCTTGTCTCTTTTTAGCTGTGAAAAATAGGTCTGGTGGTTGCTTACCAACAGGCCCCAGCCTTTAAACCTTTTGGGATCATCTGTTATTTCTCACACACTGGTATCCTGAGTTTTGGAATTGTTTGGCACTAAAGGTGGGATGTCTATTCATTGTGTTTCAGCAGTAAAAGAAGTTGTTCTCTGTGAAAGAGACAGCAGTATGAAGGGTCTGGAACAAATTCACGGGGCCACATCAGGTCTGACTTAGCCAGCACCTATGATAGAAAATTTAGTTATCTTCCTTTTGTCCACCACAGAAAGATTATGTTAAACAAAGATTTGTGTGTTGCCAACAGTTGATGATGAGAATTATGAAACTAGTACAAGCCAGAAGAATTTTTAGAATTGTAGGAGAGAACATGGAACATACTTTTTAGAAGGGCATTTAATTCCCCTTTTACAGCTTGCTTGTGGTACCTTCACACTTTATTTCCTTTTTCTTCCTGAGAAATTAAAAAAAGAAGTATCTTAATGGAAAACATGACTATTGCCTCTTCACAGCAAGCTTTACAGATACAGCAGAGAAATAAAAACACATCAGGTGACGCTGAGGTTGTATTTCAACACTGATTAAACCAGCATTTTAGAACTCCAGTCTTAATTTTAGTTTCCATTTTAAATTTCCTTTGAAAGTTATTTACCTTTTGCAAACCATTTGGATGAAACACTGAAGTGAGATTTCAGTTATCTTTAAGTTTACTAGAGACAATTTTAATTTTTACGTCTCTTATACCCTCACAACAGATTTTGGATTTTCAGCCTTTTCAGTCAAATTCAGGGCAAAAGAAAAAAATAGGAAAACTCTCCAAAACGCTTGTTTTCCTATGGGGTCCCAATATGTCCAGGTTGTAACCCTGTGCACTCAGGAGTTGATTTGAGGTGGAAAACGTCTCAGAGCCTGTTGCAGCTGACTGGGATTTCTTGATGCTTTTCAAGACTGCAGACTAATCATTACATCAGCCAACCCAGGCACTGGAAATGCAAGTCAGATGGTAGAATAACAGCAAGCTCACCTGGGGAGTTTAGGTCCTGTTTTTATTTTGAATAGACTCTTTCAGAATTGTAGCAGAGTTGTCATTGGTCTTGTACTTTAGAAGAGCAAACACAGCCATGACAGTTTTAAAAAACTGGGACTTTTTCCTCCTTCTCAAAAGGCTGTCTGTAATACTGCAGTGGACTGAAGACTGGTTTGAGAGCAATGACTGTCCCAAATCTGCCACACTACCTGGCTATAAGCTGACTATGAAATGCTGATAGTATTTTTTTTTAGATTAACTTGAACAAAATAAAAATGACAGGAAGTCACCTGGATTCATCTAGGAAAGAGAATTCCCCATAAAACATCTAGAACAGGAAAAAAAAAAAGTCTTGAACACTTAGTATTGCTTTTAAATGTACGTATGATTAAAGAGAGAAACTGGAAAAAGTTGGATAAAGCTTATCTGGGAATGTTAATTCCACAGCTATATACCTGTTCAGAGCTTGCAGTCACTTGAGTGATACTTCAGCCATATCCGTGTATTTTTCCTGGCAGTAATATTTCACAGAAGTGGATCAAAGCACTTGCTTTTACTGCAGCAGCCTCAGCAGAAACGTCCCAGAGTGTGCAGCACAGACGGGGAGCATGTGATCAGACACTCACTGCTAATGAACTTGTGAATGGAGCCCCTGGAAGAAAACACACGGCACTGCACAGTTAACCTAGGCAGTGTCTGTTTCTCGGCCAGATCCAGCTGCCTTTCGGGGAGCTTTCTTTGCAAAATATGTTTTGGAGGAGCTGTGGGAGGAGGGGGAGATGCTGCTGCTGCACGTTCAGTGCAAAGCCTGTGGCTCTGATAGGCTGAAGGGAAAGGGATACTCTGCCTATATATGCTGGCAACTGCATCCTCTCCGCTTTAGAGCTGTCACTGAGGAGCAAAGAAAGACAGTGAGAAGGGCAGGGGAGAAGGAAAAACCTTATCAACTCGCTGTAAGTAATGTTCTTTGTCCTTAAGGCTTTATGGTTGTTAAATTCAAGTAGATACATTTGTATTAATGCAACAATTGGTTATGGAGAGTGGGAGCTCAGTTAATAAACAGCCAGCTTGTGTTATTTTAGGGATAATAATAATAATAAAAAGGAGCATTATTTTTAATCTAAGTTTGCACAATGTAGTGTGCACCTCTTGTTTTGTGTTTGCTTGTTTTTACATCTGATGTATGTCAGCTGTAACTGTTTATATACATTTATGCGGAATCCCATGGATACAAAAGTTTGTATCTTGTCTTTCCAAGTACAGCAGTGCTTGCAATAACCAAGCAGAACTTGAGAAATTCTCTGCCAAATATTCTGAATAATAAAATTCCAAGATAAATTAAATGCATGACTTTTTAGGGTGAAATTTTCCTCAGAAATAAACCTTTCCCATCACTGTAGTAAGACCTCAACAGGGAAAATTATGAAGTTGCAGACTCTGTGCCAGTGATAGTAAATGAATACAGCCAGCAACTTCTGGAAAAATGTAATTCTTTAAATAAAATGTAGGGACTGTAACTTGACTTGTGCAAAGGTAGAAGTACACAGTAGATCCAGTTCCTTTTTACTTGTGCTGAAATAAAATTCATCCTATGGCCCTGTTTCTGGCAATATCCTGTTGCCAGCAGGGGAAGTTCAGCTTAACAGTGGCAACAGCTGCAAAAACCTTCAGTTGGGTTCAGTAGCAGGAAGTGCTCATGGCTTCAGTGGTGTCACTGAAGCACCATGAGCCCTTAAATTACGTTTCGTTCTGCAACAATCAGTTGGGAGAGCAGAAAATGCACTTGACTCATGTATTGGAAAGATACACAGTTATTACTTTTTTTGAGCAAATACAGCTATCAGCTTTAGGTGCTACTAATGTGTCTATGCATTCTTCCTGTCTGTATTTAATAACAGGAGCTGCTAAAAGATTTTGTTTTGTTAACTGTTGTTTATTTTACTTTGATGAACTGGAGAAGAGGCAGACATAAAATTATAATGCATCAAATATACCATCTCTCCTCATTTGTTCTGCTTTTCCTCTTTTCCCTCTTTTTCCTCCTTTTTCATCTTTTTTCCCTTTTACTTTCTCATAATGAATTTCCTGGTAGCATTTAGATATATTTTACATTTATATTTAGTAAATATGAAAAAAACCCACCCAGATTCTAAAATTATAGACAGTACTTTTTAACAGAAATAATATATAAGCTGAATATTATCAACATAATATTATACCTATAAGTATCTTTAATAATTACTTGTGTGTAAACTACTCATTTGTATGGTTCAGTTTCAGATAAAGTATAAAACTGCTTACAAATGAACATATGCAATCTAAAGACCAGCAACAATTTTCAGTAACGTCACTAAAATAAAATGTGGCTATATTCTAATTTCAGTGCACTGAGGTAGAAGGAGTAGTTTAAAAAAAGCAACAAAGGATATGTCAACTTTTGATTGTTTAGTGTACTTGTCCTCTGACAAATTACAGCAAAATCAAAGACCAAGGAGTTTATATATTAATAAATAAAAAAGATACACTGATATAATTTAAGGTTTAACATTATTTTTCTTGGTTTTACCTGCAGTTTAAAGCAGATCTCAATCTTCTCCAGTAAAGTAGGATTTGATATGAGGCATGCAGGGCTGACAATACTCATTGATTCTTGCTGGGAACAAAATTGATCGGGCAGAATATATGCTTGGTAAAAGTGTATTTTATCAATCAGAGAGAGGGTGTCAATGAATTTGCATACAGACTGCTCACAGTGTGGTAACTAGGCAGGACACCTCCTGAGAAACTGTGCTTTCCTCACCTGGGCTTCAGCTGGCAGATACTGAATGTGCTGAAACTCATCCTGGGAGGTGAGGGATCTCTGAAAGCATGGAGCCTTTCTCACTCTTTAGAGACCTTCAAGAATACAGACCACTGTTAAATACTTTAGAGAGAGCCTTAGTTTCTCTGAAATTTCCATTTAGTTTTGGAAACTTGGATTGTATTATTTTGCAGTTTAAGTTCCTTCAAGTTAAGTGGATATTTTGAATGCATGCAGACTATAACACTCATCCCTTCAGAAAATACAGATTCTCTTAAGCAGTGAGAACTTAGGCAGTGATAACGCAGGCACTCTTAAGCAGTGATAATGCAGGCCTTAAACCCTAAGGCCTGAGTTATCTGAAGTACTTTGCTTCTTAGAAAATCTCTATATTTTTAAAATATACTGGCGTAGAGGTAAGGTCTCTCCCTGTGCATTGTGTTGTTGCATTGTACATGAGTTGTATGTGCGTGTAAGAGGTAGAGATATTCTATACTGGTAGAGACGTGAAGTAATTTGCATTTTGATAGTACTCACTGGTGAGCATTACAATTGTCTGCTGGAGATGGCTTCCATAGCAAGTAGTGCTTTCAAGCAGATGAAGTGAGATCCATAGCGAACAGTTCAGGAAGAGAATAAAAATAGGGATGGAAGTGTAAGTGGGTCTTGTCACTCACAGAAGAACAGATATAAAATAGGAGGTGAAAAGGATGACCACTGTGTTCCTGCAAGGAGTATGCCTTCACAGTTCCCCCATGAGATACATATATTACTGTAGGTATGGAATTTTCAGGGAAGGACTTTTAGGAAGGGAGATGCATGAACAGAAAAAGTAGATTTTTCATTTCTCAGTATTGTCTTTGGAGGAAAGAAGAATTACTTTTCTTCAGATTGGAGCAGATTGACATATTTCACTGGATCAAACTGAACTGTAAGAATACTAGAGGTTAAGTAAATACTAGTTCATGTCCGTTTATAACACTGCAACCACTGTAGCACATTTGGGATGGAAGGCTCAACCTTCCATTCTCAATGCTTAAGCTTCCTGGTTCAGTTAACGTCTTCCATGCAAAACGGTGGGTTTCCCCTGTAATTTAATTCTTTACCTGAATTTTGCTGTTGCAACAGTGATTTATGACAGAAGCAGTGCAGCCAAAACAATGCTAGGATGAGCCAGTGGACCTCCCATTCTTGGAAAGAAGTAAAGTTAGCCGATAACAAACAAGATCTCAGTGATTATACAAAACATATATTTTGTCAAATTGAATTCCATAGCAATAAGCTGAAACCATAGAATGTGTATCTAATATTTAGATATAAAATTTATTTGCTTATCATGATATCCAAAAAGAACTTTGTCCAAACTTCAAATAATAAAAATGACAATAAATTATATCGGCATACTGTGTAGCACCAAGATGATGTAAATGTTACTTGTAATACAAATTTCAAGTAAAAAAAAAAAAATTGGTGGTGGAGAAATGGTCACAAGCTATAAAGCATATCATCTATGTTCTGGTACTACGATAAAGTAAATTCATTTTTTTCTGCATGTTTGTGAGCTGTTTTGAGCTTACACACAGTGTGATTTAATTTATGCCATTTGATTTGTATTTTAGGAAAAGACCAAGCAATCCTGAGAAGTTTTTATGTTAAGTGGTGCCCTGTATTTGATTACTACAAAGTAAAGCTAGAGAGTAATTTAGTGATGCTCTTACACAGTGATACTCTTACCTGTCTTGATGCTGTACTTAGGGTTCACTGGAACCACAGATGTGGAACGAGATACTCAGCTGAATTGATCGGTGTGTAAAGGTCTGTGGGAATAACTAACACAGTGGTGAGCAACCGTAGTGCTGGAAACACTAGTCCTCGTGTTCTGAGTCAGTTCAGTCTCAGGCATCTCCCACTAATTTGTCAGTTGTGTGTTAAATTCTTTTTTTCACAGCATTCTTCTCTGAAACCAGTGAAAAAAACAACAGATTACCTCATGCAACTTCTTTAGAGCATGCTATAGCAATGAGCCCATGAATGAAGTAGCATTAAAGAAATAAGAGTTGAATAAGTTAAGGGTTAAGTTAGAGATGCATTGAAAAAGTAGTGCAACAGTACAATATTTAGATTTCTTCTGGCAAAAATATATAAACCAAAGAACAGAGCCTTGGGATGTAATTAGATTGCTGCCACAGAGATGCATATTGATTGCTGCAGTTCATGCTGATTTCTTTAGAAAGTTTATTAAAATTTTGAACAGTGAACAAAGATGCGTTAAGTGAAAATGCACATAAGATTTAGGGGGTGTGGAAGAAATTGAATCATCGTGATTTTAAAGGAGTAGAAACAAAACTGCTCACTTAAACACAGCTTTTCAAAAGGGAGGTGATGCACAAAGCTGCCCACTGGAAACCGTAAGGACTGTAATGACCACTGGTGATGTATTTCCAGTAACTTAATAGCAAGACATGAGAAAGGTCCTAATGGCCCTTTATGAAAGGCGTAGACACAGCCAAATAAACATTTACATGATGATTAAAGAGAGTACTAAAACTCTATAAAATAGCAACAGGAACAGCCATTTTCTGGGAGTCTAGAAGTCCTTACTGTGCAGATCCTTGCTCTCCCAAGTGTTTCGTGACCTGCAGCAGCACCCTGCCTTCTTAAGTAGCAGCAGCAGCTGCTCCACACAAATCCCAGATCCTCTATTTGTAGCAGCAGAGATGTCCCTAGGACAGTGCTCATTAATGATGTCTTTCTTTCGTGATGTTATAGTACTAATTTAAATGTAATAAAGCCCAGGAGGTTCTCTTTTCTCAAAATGGCGTCCTCAGTTATAAATCCTTACCACAAATACTTGATATCTGAAAAATTGTCTCCTAATTATCTAATATTCACTTTGCGCTTAATATAAGTATTTCCTTACAAAGTGAAGATTAAAAGGTGTGTTAGCTAAGCACAGTAGTTCATTACACCATGCAGTGAGTATCCTTTTTTCACTTGCCAATCTTCTTACTAGATCCCAAGGAAGAGTATCCTTCAGTCGGCGTATAGAAAGACTCTGGGACACTTTTTAGGTACTCAGTGAATACAAAGTTTCAACCGTATATTCACTGAGTACTCAAAATGCACAGCTGCATAGAGTAAAAAAGTTGGATGAGCCAGGGTATCATGAATTTGTGTTCGCAGAGCCCTTTGCAGGTGAACTCCAGCTCATCTCAGCTGAGCCGTAGATCACCTCGAGTGTGCTCACACAATCTGCCTGTCTCAAAGAACACCTGGAGCTGCAGCCCACCGTCTTGGAAACATGGACAGCCCCAGAAAGAGATTCCTCAAATTCTCTTGCAAAATATGGTGCAGATCAACTTCAAGGGAATTCTGTTTGAAACTTCTCAAAGAAACAGTTTTGTAGATGACACAGCATGTGCATTTACAGTGAAAGAGTAAAGAAGCTAAATCTTGAGGCAAGACAGGAGTCAACAAGCAGATAAAATGACGGCAGCACAGTGGATCCCTGTGATAACTGTGATTGTTATCGTTACTTATTACAGATTACAATAGAGACACACAGCAGGCTATTGTCTTAGACCTCTTTATAAGGCAGGAGGGAGTTGACTATGTGCAATTTAACAGTGCCACACCCTTGTGTCAACCAGCAGCTGTAGGGATTTAATCCGTAATTTCTGAATCTTCATCATTGTGCTTCTACTGTTCTTCTGAGCTACACTTACTGTCTATCTGTATTAAGCTAATCTATATCATGGCCATATGAGTCTTCCTATGAATCATCTGAATAACAGGTTTAAAACTAGTAATTTTTTTTTTAAACGACTGTTTTTTCCCTCTTTTTCAAAGTGTTTTTCTGAGAATAAGACCTAAACGCTGATACTCATGGACGCTGCAGAATTCCGCAAGAGAGGGAAGGAGATGGTGGACTATGTTGCGGATTACCTGGAGAAGATAGAAAAACGGCAGGTCTTCCCAGATGTGGAACCAGGATACCTAAGGCCCCTCATCGCAGACTGTGCACCCCAGGATCCTGAAAGCTTTGAGGATGTCTTTAAAGACATTGAGAAGATCATTATGCCAGGGGTAAGAAAAATGGAACTGTAGTGCATTGTTCAATACTGCATTTAGGTTTTCAAAGACGTTAAAGAAAGTGTGGGTTGAAGGCTGTGCAGCTAGACTTTACCAACATAAGTACCCACGCTGATTAACTTTTAGAAGGCAGGAGTCAGCTTTACATGTTAAATGTGATCTAACTAATGTTTTCTGTTCTTCCTAGAAATAATCAAATCATTCTTTTCCTTCATACATAGCTTACTTTTGGAAATAATTTCCTTTCCTCCCTTGAACTGGTTAAGGCAAAACTTCATAACTTTCAATTTCTTGTGATATTTTTACTACTTTCATAGCACAGTAAATATTTTACAAAATAGCATTTTTATTAGTCTGCTGTGCCCAAAGTGCTCCTTCAAGCTGATCTTTAAATGTTAAAATTCTCTTAGGAGACTTCTTTTTATTACAGAGTTGACTAGAAAGGATTCTCTCCAATACTTGTTCTGTTGACTTACTCTCCTAAATGTCAACTACTTCTCGTAGCTTTTAAGGCAGACGGCCACTGCCTAAATATTAGTACTTGAATAGATCAGTATTGGGCAGACAATGCAGAACAAAGCATCTGGTATTCATCCAGGTCTGAATCTTGCTTGTTTTTCCACTCATGGTACACCTTTTTTATATTAAGTATATGCTTGTTTCCTAAGGCCTCTAAGTAGCTTGAAGAGGACTGAATTATTAGTACATGTTAATGAGGAATCTCTCCTTTGGATTTCTGCAATAAACACTTTGGGTTTCTTCTCTAGATGCAGATAAGTGATATGATTGTGATGGGAGTGGACATCACAATCTGGAAATGGCTTTAGTCAGTGTACTATAGTACCAATTCCTTTTCATTGACCAACGTAAGTATTTGATATTCAATATGACTTTATCTTGTTTTCCTTGGAGCCAGCCCTGCTGGCTTTAACAGACAAAAGCTCCACTAAAGTCAGCTGAAATCTCTGCACTCTTTCCAAAGGTTTGTGGATGAAGTCTTAAATCCAAGAGAATTAAATCAATGCAGATTAGGTAAGAGAATTATGTCCAACACATGCAAATGCTTTAATTGCTGCTCATAGATATAATTGCCTTTTCTTCTTCATTGGAGGAAAACAGTAATGTCTGTGAAGTAGAAGAGCAAACACTTTGAACACTTGCGAACTTTCAATAAAATAATAATGGATTAAAAAATAAGAGATGAATCATTTGAGAATAGAAAGTGAGACATTGAATTCCAATTATGTCATCAACATGTCATGTTCCCTCTTAACTAAATTGACTTTTTCTTGATATTTACGTGCCCTGCAAACAAATTTACTTTTACAATGTGATACATTCTGAAAAAAAATGTTCTATCCTAAATTTTTCCACCGGTGTGAAATATTAGTGACACAAAGAGCACGATATAAATCCTGGTTCTTATAGTAACTCTGATTCTACCTGTGTTGTTTATACTCAGTTCTGAAGACTCACATGAGCACAGAATCATGAGGTCATAGTATAGTAGAGATTGGATGGTATCTCTGGAGGTCATTTAGTCCATCCCCACTGCTCAGTGCTGAGTCAGCTAGAGCAGGTTGTTCAGGACTATGTCCAACTGGTCATGAATATCTCCAAGAATGAACTCTGCTGTCCTGTTCCAAAGCTGGATCACCCTCACAGTAAAAAAGATTTTTCTTATGTTTAAGTGGAATTTTCTGTATTTCGATTTGTATGCATTTCTTGTTGTCTTGTCACTGGGTACTTCTGAGAAGAATCCGGCTTCATCTTCTATACACGCTCCCATGAAGCGTATATACCCGTTAACCAGGTGCCCCCTGAGCTTCCTGCAGCTCAACAACCCCAGCTCTTTCAGCTGTTTGTCATATGACAGATGCAGCAGTTAATCATCTTCATGGTCTTTCACTGGAATCACTCCAGTATAGCCATGTCTTTGCTCCTTGTGCTGGAGAACCCAGAACTGGATGTGGCATTCCAGGTGTGGCCTTACCAGTG
Source organism: Falcunculus frontatus (assembly GCA_013398115.1). Taxonomy (NCBI): domain Eukaryota; kingdom Metazoa; phylum Chordata; class Aves; order Passeriformes; genus Falcunculus; species Falcunculus frontatus. The sequence goes on along the minus strand of VZRV01006379.1, from coordinate 141,537 downwards.
CTGCATAGAAGGGAAGGATCACCTCTTTTGACCTTCTGGCAACAGTTTTGTTGCCATGGCCCAGGATGGTCTTGGGTCACAGTGTTTGCTGCCGGGGCACACTGCAGTTCAGCTTGGCCACCAGGATCCCCAGGTCCATTTCTTCAGAACAACACTGATGAGGGTGCACTCTATCCCATCATCAAGGTATTTAATGAAGATCTTAAACAGTATTGGCCTTTCCCCTTCATTCTCCATCTGACCTAGCCTTGAACACTTCCAGGGATGGAGGCCCCACAACCTCTCTGGGCAACTGTTCCAGTGCCTCACCACCTTCACAGTAAATAATTTTTTTCGAATGTATAATCTAAAGCTACTCTCAGTTTAAAACCATTCCCTTGTGTCCTATCACTACATGCCCTTGAAAAGAGTCTTCCTCCATCTTTCTTGTAGGCTCCCTTCAGGTACTGGAAGGCCACAGTTAGATCATCCCAAAGCCTTCTCTTTTCCAGGCTGAGCAATCCTATTTCTCTCAGCCTTTCTTCACAGGAGACATGCTCCAGTCCTCTGATCATCTTGATGTTCCTCCTCTGGACTTACTCCAACAGGTCCATGTCCTCCCTGTGCTGGGGACCCCAGAGCTGGATGCAGCAGTGCAGGTGGGGTCCCACCAGAGCGGAGCAGAGGGGCAGAATCCCCTCCCTCGCTCTGCTGGACACGCTGCTTTGGATGCAGCCCAGGACACTGCCTTCACCAATTCTTCCCTGCTGGTAAATGTGCAGTCCAACAGCATAACTCACAGTTTCGTCGGTTCCTCCACAGTTTCCCACATTAAGTAATTATCAATGCACTCCAGAACCCTCCTAGACTGATTGTGTCCCGCTGTGTTGTCTGTCCAGCAGATGTGAGGACTATGACCTGTGAACATGAGGTTTCTTCCAGCTGTCTGAATGCTGCACTCATGTGCTTCTGCTGATCAGGTGGTCTGTAGCAGACACGCACCCCCAAATGTTTCCCATCTTGAGATCTTCACCAGTCCTGACTCACAAGTTCTTGACTGGCTTATTGTCCAGGCTTAGGCAAAGGCCAGTGCATTCCTGCTGTTCTCTTGCTTAAAGGACCATTCCTCTGCCTCGCCTGCATAGTCTGACCTTCCTGAAGAGCCTGTCCTCATCTGCTGCAGCACTTCGGTCATGCGAGCAATCCCACAACGTATCTGTGATCCCAGTGAAATCATAGCCATGTACCTGCACACAGCCTTCTGCTTCTTCCTGTTTGTTCCACATGTGGTACTTCAGACAGGCACCTGTTTGTCTTGATTTCCCAAAAAAGATGTGAGAGCTCCTCTGCCCCACCCCTGCCCTAATGCTGCCCTCTCAGCACTTTCTTATGTATATGGATACACTGGGGATCGGTCTGCTTTAGCCTTGGCTTCTTTTTGAGTTCTCTCATGTCCACATTATCCTTCACCCTTTGCTTGCCAGCTTGGTCCAACTTCCTCCCTTGATTGTGAGTTTTCCTCTCCTTCCCTTATTGTTCCTAGTTCAAAGCTCTCCTTACAAGGTTATCCAGCCAGTCTGCAAAGATATTTTTTGCCCTAATTGTTCAGGCTATATTTTCCCTTAATCTTCTTCCCATGTTTTTCCTGACAAGAATAACATTTAAAAGTACATCTAGTGTTTTTCAGCTATAGCATTTTCCCACTGTTTCACATGGGAACGTCTTATAACTGTTTTATAAATGAAGAACTTCAGAAAGGGCTTCTTCAGAAAGAATAAGTAATATGATATATCATAAACCCTTGCTTTGCCTGTGAGCTATTAGTGGCCCGTAAGTGATTCTTGTTTCATTCATGCTGACACCTTTACTGTGTTAGTTGTGTTCAGATCTGCTACTTACTGTATGACTAAAAATGTGAAAATGGTGTTTCTTCAGAAGAGCAGGGATCAATTAATTGCGTGAAGCAATAATAATGCAGTATCTATTGCTGTTTTTACCCTGTAGGACAGGGTTCAAGCATTCATGAGTGGTGAAATTTCTTTATGGGGACTTACTGTGAAATGTAAGGTAGACCTTCAAAGGGCAGTCCACCAAATGATAATGACAGTGATGGTGGTAAGTTCCTGATACTAACACAGAGACAGAGGGAATAACTGCAGAACTCTGGTCTCCACAGCAGGTAGACAACATGGAAAGGATCTGCATGTAAAAATTATCAATCAGAGTCCCCTTTCTCTCTTAGATTTGCTTTGTTCTCCTCCTTTTTTAGAGCCAAAAATGATCAAGTGTAGTTGTAACTGCAAATAGAAGTACTAAAGATGCTAATTTTCCTCACATTGGATCCATTAATCTATGAACTTTCAGTTGAAGTACCTATCTTTAGTGTGTAGTAAAGGAAGACTATTGCTTAGACTAAGAAAGCCAAGAGACATCCTTAGAAGAAATCTTGGAAATAAAATGTCTCTGAGAAGCATTAGAGTGGTAATTAGAGTGAACCCAAGACACTCGTGTATCATTATTTATCAGCAGAGGGCTGAAAAAACAGGCATCAATTATGTCAGGCTCTTTGCAATATCTGACTAAGTGTGTCTGTTCCAACATGGTGAAAAAAATGAATTTTACAGCTGCTTCAAGGGACGGGGGAAGGGGAGGCAGGAGGAAGAAGTGCAGCTGCGCTTGCCCCAGGGCTTTTAGCTTTTTCGCTTTGTGTGAGTGGTGCAACTGGAATCTGCTGTGTTTCATCAAACAAATGGCTCCCAGCAAGCAGTCAGTTTAACTTGATTAACCCAAGATGAATGTCACAAGTCTTACAGATCACAGAGGATTAGAGCTGGGGAGATGAACAGTGGCAGCTCTGGCTCATTATGGACATCAGTGAAAGTCTGTGCATGTGGATCCTATCGGGGACCACAGCTTCTTGAATATTTTATTGTTTTCCTGTGAAGCACCATGTCCCATCTGGGGCTTTTTTTTCTGATTTGTGGAGGAAGGCATTTGCCACAAGTGCTCTAAAACTTTGTTATGGCAAAGAAAGATATCCTGACCCAATATGAGATACAGCTGAAAATGTTCACAGTGGATTGTCTTTGGATGACTGATTTGACAGGTTTGAACCTGGTGACCAGTAAAAATGAAATCTTGAACATACCAGGTACAGGGGTAGTTTAGACAGTGGAAAATTGTAATGGATAGGAGATGTTTTCATGTGAAAGAAATGGGGGCATCTGAAATTGGTACATTGCACCAGGGAAAGTGATACCTAATTCACTCTGTCAAGAGTTAGGACAATTTCCCCTTAGCGTGGACAACATCCATTAAAGAAGAGCTGGTTGTTGGCATGAGGAAGGTTAGAAAAGGAAAGAAAGGGATTATTTGCAGCATGCAGAACAGTGTGGTACAGCAAACCATGAACCTCCAGAACCAGAAATCTTACCACAGACTGGGAGAGAGCAGTGTAAAAGGTAAAATTCATCAGAGGTGGGAATGCGGAACAAAATAGCACAAAAACACAGAACTCAGGCAAGAGAGAATGTATATTCCTACTATCTTCCAGTTGTAACAGAAGAATTCCAGTATTTAAAAAAAAAGGAAACAAAATGGTGTAAGAAAAGGCTAGCCTTCAATAACTCAGCAGCCTCTTGATTTCCAGCCATGAAAAAAATCTTACACAGATTCTGCTGAATTCTTGCTTACAACTCTAGAAGCACTTTTTCAAAACCTTGCCTTTTACCCTGAATGTAAAAGCTGTTTTTGCCAAACATATCACATATCCCATTATTTCCACTTAAAATTTCAGTGTGGCTGTACATTTCCTGCTTTTGAATTTTATTAGATTGGAATTGTGGAGCACTATCAAGTATCTCACAGATCCTTAAAATTGCTTGGATGTTGCATAAGATAATTCTAAATATTGCTTTGGCAAGAGAATTGACTACCATTTATTCATGTTGTTCTCTCATATTAGTACATATAAAGTGAAATTGTATATAAATCACAACTTGTTAAAGGGAGATGAGAGTTTAATTTTGTGCGGAAGATATTGTATATGGGATGCGTTCTTTTTGTGAGTGATGGGATTTTGTGGTGAGGAGCTGTTTGGCCGGATTCAGTGCCTGAGTATTAGCATGAGAGTGTGGGCAAGAGAGTTCTGTGGACCTCTGCTGCACTGAAGACATTCTTCCTATGTCAGTTGCATGACAGAGATGGAAAAACAATATACCAGAGGGTCCCTGATGGTTGAGGCTTAAGAACAGTGTCCTGCACAGCAGCTCAGGCTGCCTTGGCCCACACAATTCTTGTCTTCTAGGAAGATAAATAGAGAACTCTGATTCTGGAGCTGCTGGGGGAGTTGGGATGACATCTTATTTATTTTTAATTTGAGTAAAAGATAGATAAAAAATAGTGAAGAAAACAAGGTAAGGTTTTCTAAAAAAATGGGTTCCTGTGTTATAGCCAGGCAATCAAGAACTGTTGGCTTATCACAACCTCTAACCTTTTTTGATTTTGTGACAATTTGTTTCTGCTTCCTGTATTAGTTAAAAATAACTATTTTCCCCTTAATACAGGTGACCCACTGGCACAGTCCGTACTTTTTTGCCTACTTCCCTGCAGCCTCTTCCTTCCCAGCTCTTCTTGCAGATATGTTGTGTGGTGGAATAGGATGTGTGGGCTTCTCTTGGGTGAGTTTACTCTGGTGTGTGGTAATAGAGTTTAACCTTGCCAAGATTTTAAGCATTTCAGTAACATTCTACAATGAAATTATTGATAAATAGCAGTGAAGTCACAGGAGTATTTTTGTAGGTAAATTTCCTTGATTAATTAAGGGTTTTTACAAAGGCACCCTGAATGATTCCAGGAATAAAAGGCTATTTCCTCTTACAAGTTTTGTTCTTGAAAAATCACCAACATTTAGAATTAGTGGTAGCAATGCAAACATACTGGTAATCCAGTTTAGCACCCAGTGTTGTTATTTCTCTTTTCATCTGGATGAATGGAAAATTGTCTTAAAAACCCCTTTACATGAGGTACTCTTCTCAAAAGAGACTGGTATTTGATGTTGAAAAAAAATATGCAAGATGCAAATCCTAGCTTTGACATTTGATCATCATTGTTCTATGTAAGGCCTATTTTGCCGGTTTTTTAGTAAATGCTAAAAACTACATGCACAAAATGGTCTTCAGGTCCCTAACTTGGCTAGTGACATTAGTCATCTAGTCTCTTCCTTTATAGTAAAAAGAAAGAGAGAGATAAAGAATTATTCTTGCTCTGGTAGATCTGATTTCTCTTCACGGTCTAGTGAGATTATTCCCTCTGCCTTGTTTTTCAACACAGGCTTCAAGTCCAGCTTGCACTGAGCTGGAGACTGTCATGCTGGATTGGCTAGGGAAGATGGTTAATTTGCCTGAAGAGTTTTTAGCTGGGAAGGATGGCCAAGGTGGAGGAGTCATTCAGGTAAGAGGGGACATGAAAAAAATACTATGGATTGAGTTTATGAATTCATGATTTTGTTAAATCTTTATACTAGGTCACTAATGAAGGAAATATATTTTCTTTTGCTGGCACATGGGTTCCTTCCAAATTTTCAGAAAGACTGATGGTCTGTGAAAACTTCTATAGATGGGCAGGACCATTCATGAAAGCAATGCTTTTGTTTTTAGAGCAGCTGATTTCTAAAACATTTCTTAGTGAAGAATTGCTAGTAGTTCAATTTAAAATTTAGGCTTAAAATCAAATCAGAATCATGTAGGATGGAGACTTTAATTTGTTGTTCAGTGAATTGAGCTCATACTTACCAACAATATGCAGCAATGTTTCATAGCTGAGGTTAGAAGCCTGCCTTTTACATGTGCAATTGTTTATTTCAGTCAGTTTCCACAGAACGCTGGAGATAAATTTCGATAAATAGAGATAGCAGAATGTAGTAGAAAGTCTATCAATTTTTGCCAAAGAGGTTGAAATGATTTGAAGTTTTTCTTATATAACAAAAGGAAATATCAGAATATTATAAGAAAATGAAGAGCTGCTTAAAATTTGAACCTAAGCAGTTCTATCTAATTTTGAGACTACACTGCATATCCAAGCTAGAAAAAAACCCCAAAGTTTGATATTGACTACTTAATGAAGCTTACAATGTCTGAACAGATAACTTGAAAATAATGAATATATCATCAATGGGCAATCTTGCATGCATAATAAAGCTGTATTTTTTGTCAGCCATGGTTCCACTAGCACATGGTCATTCTGCAAATGCAACTCTGGTCACAGCTATTAATCTATCTAAAATAGATCTCTACTATGAAGAAGATTGAAATTTAAATAATTGTTCTGTGCTCCTTTGATGATCTCTGGAGTCTGGTCATTGGAGGCTAGGGCACAACCCATTTTATCCTAAGACAGGCTTCTAATATACGTCTGAATTAGATGCTAGAACTGGGGGCTTCTTTCTTTGATCTCAGCTGCAAATGCCTACAGCATATTCCAATGAATTCTTCCCAACCCCTTCCCAGGCAAGAATGAATTTAACCCAAATGCTCTCACTGTCCTCGATGGAGCTGTACCTACACCAGTGTATTTCCAGTGTAGTTCTTTACTCATCTGCTTGCTGTTAGTATCTTTATCATTATGATTGCTAGAGAGGGCTTTATGTTCAAGAAATCAAGCTTCTCTCATGCATCTTAGCAGCGTCTATTTTGTACCAGTGAAAGCAAGCAATTATGCTTGATTGTTATCAGCAGGAAATATTGCCCCTCCAGGCTGACAGTGCTGGATTGCCCATAATTTTCATCAGAAACCAGTTAGTTTCAGAATCGAAAGTGGGCTCTGTGTTCCTGCTTACGATGCAGTCATTTGGGCTGCAGATCCTCTTGTCTTGCTCTTGAAACAATAACGATCCAAGCAAGAGAGCATGAGGCAAAGACAACGTGAGCACGTGAAAGTGCCAGTCATTCTGTTCGTAAATGCCAAGTAATTATTGTGCTATTGGGTAAAACTGAGCCTGTGAAAATTGCCTCTTAATTACATTTGAAAGTCTATGTCAATATGAAGCACTTTGTTGTTGTGTGCAAGATGACACTTCAAAATAGCAAAAGATGAAAGAAAATTTCAGTTCAGAGCTCTGGTGGACATGAACATCAGCTTTTGCTGATATTCTTCCGCCTCTTGAGCCTGCTTGCCATGGCAACCTTTGTTTGCCTGTGGTAAAAGCAAAGGTATCATCATCCTTCACTTAATGCAGAATACAGCATTCAAGAGGAGAAAAAACAGCTTTCAAAAATAAGTGAGAAAGCAACTTTCTTCCTGAAGTTTGTATCCTGCTGTTCATTCTAGATAAATTGCTGGAAAGTGTACCTGCTTTGAATTTTAAAGAGTTTTCTTGCTCTGCGAAGAAAAAGTATTTTAGGGGTGATACAAAAATATCTTTGGCCTGGCAAAGAACACTGCTGATTTATCTTACTTGTCAGTTAGCCAAGTAGTTCAAGAACCAAGGCGGTTTTTTTCCTCAAAAATTTTTAGCACAACACTTTGGTTCCAAGTGTATAGAAGAGCATTGCAAACCAGGATCTGCAAGCAGTATAAAAAGCTTCAGTGTAAAAAAGGTGACTCAGTATAAAAAAAGTGATTTATGGAAACTGAGGCAAGGGGAAAATGCTGGTGTCTATCGTGACATGTCCAAAAACATTTCCAGGTTGCTGGATTCAGGTGCCTTTAGGCTATGTCCCAGCTGTATATCAGGAGGCAAAACTCAGCTGGGCAACAGGTCCTTTTCTTTTCATCCTTGTTTCTGTAGAAGGAAATTCATACAAGAACTGTTGTATACATGGACTATGCACCAGCATAGATGAAGACCCAGGATATCTTGCAGCACTCCTCAAAAAGCTGAGGCTATTCTTCAGCTGAAGTAATTTGCTCACCCAGCCAGGCTATCACCAGAATAGTGGGGCCTAAATGTCCAGATCTCAAATTAATGCCTTAACTTTTGAAATTTCTTATAGCCATTTTCTTTTATATATTAATGCCCATTTTTGTAACATGCGTATTCCATACATGTCCTGGAAATACACTAACAGAGTAAACAGTTAATTTATTTCAGCTATTTTGACTTTTTAGACAGAAAGAGTAGGATGATTTCTCCATGTTCTGATATTCTGATGAGAGCTCTGTCCAGCTACAGACCATATACAGAATGAGATTGCCAAATTATGTTTTCTGTAATTAATAGGCTGAATTTCCTGCACCCCTTGCTTCCACATGGAAGTTCTACCTTACTTGACCAAAAGGAGTACTTGTATCCTTATTCCACATTCTATCTGTAATATTTCCCTCAGTTGCCATTATACTGTATGCAGCAGCACTGGCTATAAAAAATGCACAAAAAATGCAAAAAAATACACAAAAACAGTCTCCAGCTTGTCTTTATGCCCTAGGATCTACATTCCTCAAATCTCACACCACCAGAAAGGCAGATAAAATATATTCATTATTGGCAATACATTCAGTGAATGTTCAGGGACTGTCCTTTTCCCTGTTTACTCCGTTGATGAGGCTGTTAAATTTCAGCTGGATTGCATTCATTCGCTGTTGAAATGTTGACATGTGTAGAAGGCAGCTTGGTCTCATATGAATAGCTCAGCTAACTTCAGTACAGGAGAAAGTCTGAATTCACTGGGATCATTCTCACACATGAAATCTGTCAGATCAAGCCTACCTTCAGGGAAATAAAAATATTTCCCAAATATTGAAAAATTTGTTGTAATTGGTAAGTATACGCAGGTCTTCAACAGAGGGAGGAGAGTTTTGGTACAAGGACAAGAAACAGCACTCCAAAATTAGTTTGTTCATACTGGGGATATTTCTGAAACATAGGTATTAATATAAGTGACTCTATTCATCGCACTGTTATGATTCACATGATGTTTGATCAACTTTGAAAGTAGCTAAAAACTTCATCTGGCATAGAGACACCCCAAGTTGACTGAAATTTATAAGCATGTATTTGCGAACTGCTACTTATAGTTTAAAAGAGCAGTTTATGGCATGTTTCAGGTGCATGTTCTAGATGAAAACCATATAAAGAATTTCTGGGAAGTTGTATTCTGTGAAATTTACTGATAAATTGATACAAAAAAATTCTCCTTTTTGTTGTCACAGAGTATCCAAGACACATTTTAAACTGATGTTTCAAGAGTCAAAGTGCGATTTAGAAATAGTGTGTGACTGTTCCTTTCATCTTTGTTGGTGAAGAAGAAAACATACATAACTAATACTCTGAAGTGCAGTTAGCTATATTGAATCATAGCAGTTTTGGTTTTTCAGTGGTTTTTTTTCTCTTTTAGCCACAATAATTTACTTGCCCAAGGTAATTCTAGTATGAAAGAAGGCATACAATTAGGCATGTTGCTTGATAGAAGTGAGAGTTGACATTCAGGTTCTGATGGAACTTAAATGTGCAGGAATATAGAGTGATGGAAATCAACAGTTACTCTGACATTGTTATGAGTTAACAGCAGATTGGTGCCTGGTTTGAGAGGCTTTTCACATGCATTTGAGTCTGTGAGTCCGGCTTTCTAGCACTGATTGCAAGGCTGTTGCCTAAACTGAACAAGCATAGAGATTAAAGAGAACAGGCAGAGGCATTGGGAGGAGGTGACCAAGATCAAACAGAGATTCCTCCTTTGCTGTCAGACGTATTTTTAAAGAACATGAGATTGCACAGTTTCTCATCTGCAGTTTCTGTTAAGAACTTCACAGATTCATACAGAATGAATGTTGCTTTTCTTCTTCTGCAATCTTTTCATTTTGAATCTTTCCTCACTTTGTCTCACAGGGGAGTGCAAGCGAGGCCACCCTGATTGCACTGCTTGCTGCAAGAACAAAGACTATCAGAAGGGTGCAGTCAGAACAGCCTGAGCTAACAGAAGCAGAGATCATGGGCAGGCTGGTGGCTTATGCTTCTGATCAGGTGAGTACCTCTCATTAACATGGAAACACAGTGTCTATACTTAACAATTTCAGCCATCTGAATAGGCAGGTGAATTTAGTATAAACTCTTTGAATTGGTGAGTATTTGATTTTAGTTGTTTAAATCTTACTGTACATCATACGTATGTTCAACAGGGGTCCGTATTGGCATCAGTGTTGTTTAACATCTTCATTAATGATATAGAAAAAGGGATTGAGTGCACCCTCAGCAAATTCGGAGACGACACCGAGCTGAGTGGTGCAGTTGACACACCTGAGGATGGGATGGCTTCCAGAGGGACTTGGACAAACTTGAAAACTGGGCCCATGGGAATCTCATGAGGTTTAACAAGACCAGGAACAAGGTACTGCAACTGGATCTGGGCAGCCCTCTGTACCAACACAGGCTGGGGGATGAACAGATCAAGAGCAGCCCTGCTGAGAAGGACTTGGGGATGCTGGTGGATAAGAGGCTGGACACGAACCAGCAATGTGCACGCGCAGCCCAGAAAGCCAAACGTGTCCTGGGCTGCATCCAAAGCAGCGTGGGCAGCAGGGTGAGGGAGGGGATTCTGCCCCTCTGCTCTGCTCTGGTGAGACCCCACCTGCACTGCTGCATCCAGCTCTGGGGTCCCCAGCACAGGGAGGACATGGACCTGTTGGAGTGAGTACAGAGGGGGGACATCAAGATGATCAGAGGAATGGAGCACCTCTTCTATGAAGAAAGTCTGAGAGAATTAGGATTGCTCAGCCTGGACTAGAAAAGGGTTTGGGGTGACCAAATAGTGACCTAAAGCGGCCTACAAGAAAGACATAGAAGGACTTTTTACAAGAGCATGTAGTGGCAGGACAAAGTGGAATGATTTAAAACTGCTGGTAGGGTGATTATATTAAAGAAATTCTTTACTGTGAGGGTGGTGAGGTTCTGGAACAACTTCCCTAGAGAAGCTGTGGATGTCCCGCCCCGGAAGTGTTCAAGGCCAGGCTGGATGGAGCTCTGCTCAACCTGGTCTAGTGGAAGGTGTCCCTGCCCATGACAGTGGGATTTACACTAGGTGATCTGTAAGGTCCCTTCCAACCCAGGCCATTCTATGATTCTGTGATAAGTGAACTAGAATTTCATGTGTGCTATCATAACATAAAGGATAAATATCCAGATGTCAGTGTTAAATACCTTTATAAAGAGCTTGTTTGAAGTAAATAAAGATAATTAAATAAGGTATTAATTTCAGTTATGTTTAATAAGTCTAGGCCATCTTTCGTTACATCCAGTCTTCTATGTCCATCTGTGCACGCAGTATTTTCCTCCTACAAGCACATGTGCAAACAAACACACATACATCCTCCCCCTATAAGCATGCATGGGTACAGATGCATGTATACAGAAAAACCTAATGTGTGAATATAAAGCAAATTGGTCACAGTACTTGAAGAAGCCAAAGCATTTTTTTTTTAAAGGAAACCTTTAAGATATCCATCTGTCAATCCAACTAAAAAATCTTATAAGGAAAAAGAAAACTTAATCCTTGATTTCTGACTGTGAATGGTATTTAGCAGACTGAGTTACACTAAATTCTCAGCAGGCCATGACTATGAGAGGCTTTTAATGTTAATGAAAACAAATTCTGCTCATGTGAGTTCTGCTGCTGCTATGTTTCTGACACAGTAATCTTACTGAAGGGCCATCCAATGTTGTTTCTCTTAATATCTGTGACATTTTCTTACCTACATGTCAATGAGACAGAAAATAACCCCTCTCTTAGTACTTAATGTTTATTTTAAAGTAATATCTGATATGCAGAGTAAAATGGCCGGGTTTCAGCCTTACTTTGATTTACTGCTAAATGTGTGTTAGAAAGAACTGTAGAAGAAGTTAACACTACACTTGCTCCTTGCTGGTGGGAAGAGGGACTGCACTTGCATGGTGAGAAGATTCAGGACAGGAAAATATGAGAAAAGATGACTGCTTTCAAGAGGCACAAAGGATATTTATCCTTTTTTTTTTTTTTTTGCTTGGGACCCTAAGGTCAGTATTGCGCAGCCCACCAGTCCCAGAGCTCTGACCAACCCAGTGATGCACAAAACCTTTTACTTGTTTTGATTTTTTTGTCCCATATAAGAGGCTGACCTGAAATGAGGACTGACAGGCCTTCCTGCCTACTGAAGGTCAGAGGATCTTATGTTTACAGAAGGATTTGCCTTAAGATACTGCTGACCTTTCCAAGCAGATTGTTGCCGAGCTCACCGTTCCTTCTGCGTTAAGAACAGACCTATGTGACTCATAGGCAATAATCCACAAAAGAAAGTTAAACGTAAGCCATTCTGTGGGAGGGAAAACCATTCACAATACAACCCAGCAATGCAAGAATGCATTTGGAAAAGAGTCTTGCTACAATTTTTCAGTCTTGATGAAGCAATTTAGGGGTTCTGACTGGCTAACAACCTCAGTGTATTATTATCGTTTGCTTATTTGCAATTGTAGTATAAATAAGTTCTAAAATACATTTTTCCATTGTGCACTTGAATGAAGTATTTATTCATTATTGCTATGCCACACACCTTATTTTCCACTTAAAAAGTTGTATTTCAAGTCTAGGCTTCCAAATTTTCTCAAGTTGGTGCCTAATTAGTTACCAAAGCACTTACCCAAGAGGCACTGCTGAGATACAAATTAGTGGTACATCTCTTTTTTAAAACATGTCATTCCAGGGATACGTGGAGTTGAAAGGCAAAAACTTTATCTAGTCTAGTTGAACAAAATTCGGGATTGTTATTTTTGTAATTATATGCTAAATTAAAATAGAATTAATAAGCAGTCTTATAGGCACTGCCAAGAATCAACAAGGAGATTGTGAATGAGAATAGTCAGGATATAAAAAGGTGAGGAATTTTCCTCTTTCAAATTAGTGATGACTAATGAAACTGTAGAAGGTAGAGGATAAAATAGCTTTTATGTTTGTTTTTTTGTTTTAATCATGCTTTAAAGGAGAGTATTTTGTGGCTAAATGTATCTGTCATTGTCAATGGAGTTTTTCTTCCTATTGTACTTCACAAATTTATAAGAATTTCCTAGTGATATCTTGTTTTTATTTACTGAGATGTGCTTTATTTTCTAAAACAATATTATTTCAGGGGAATTCAAATGAAGTGGGTTGTAAACAAAATAATGTATTGGGAATGATTCTTACTTGCCTAAAAAAGTGAATGAATGGTAAAACCACATTTTAGTCTGTATATAATCTGAAAAAAATGGTCATGTAAGAAAAAACCTGTCTGTACCATACTGTGACATGTATAATTTTAGAGTTCAGCAAAGCTATACACCATAAAAATATGCTAGTGAGCACCTGAATCATTATTCGACAAGATGATTGACTGCACATCTTTTGATTGATTTAGAGCCAAATCCTGAAGCTCTACATCAATCCTTCCATGTAAATTAAAGCTCTCACTAAGGTTAATGGAACTCTTGTCTGAATGGTGTCATGGCAATGGTCTCAAGGATATGTCAGGGTTGCTATTAGTTTATTGTGCCTGTGTATTTATGTATATACATGTACGTGTCCATCTACCTATATGAAAGGTGGAGAAGTATGTATCTGTTGCATATCATCAACAGTCCCAGGATCTCAAGTACGGCTTTACTTGAGAGGACTTCATTTTTTTTTTTGTAAATTCAGATGAACTTCTTACATTGCAGTAAAAGGTGTTGGTCTTAAAACTTGCCCATTTCCTTGTAGGCTCATTCATCTGTGGAAAGGGCTGCACTAATTGGTGCTGTGAAGATTAAAAATGTTCCTTCAGATGACACATTCAGTGTTTGTGGTTCAGCCCTGAAGAAAGTTCTGGATGAAGACAAAGCTGCTGGTCTTATACCATTCTTTGTGAGTACTGGATTTTAATTAATCAGTGGATTTAATGCTTCTGATGAGACGCTTTTGACATGAATAGATGATCTCATCCCTAACAGAGGCACTGACAGGCAGCTGAGCTAGGATACTAGGAGAGGTTCCATGAGTGTTCTTCACATGCCTTTTTGTGCAGGAGGAGAAACTAATTGGAGCAGCTGGTTGCACTTCTCAGCAAAATGCTGTTTGAGGTCAATTTTGTAGTTGCATGGAGTCCTGCAGTGTAATAATCTCTTATCCTCTGAATTCTGAACTGTTTACCTTTATTTTTCAGGTTCCAACTTACAAATAAAACAAGTTTGAAGGCAAAAAATTAAACGATGCTATCTCAAGCTTAAGTGTCTTCAAGAAACAATAGTTTTCCCTTGATACTACTTTAGCAAAGAAATGAACCTCCATAATATACCCCAAATATCATCGAGATCAGACATTGTCAGTCAGGTACTTGTAAGTATGTAACTAATCTCTAACAAGTGAGCTATAGGGAATGCAGCTTTGGAAACTTTAGGTGTCACCATTTCTTGTTATCTGTCTACTTTCTTTTCCAGAGATTCCTGCTTCCACAGCAGGACAGCAAAGGCAAATACAGTTATGTCTCAGCAGCTTAAGCTCATAATCCCCCAATTTTTGACATTGAGCAGTGTTAGCTTAGAGAAAATTTTAAAGTTTGGTTCTACCATGATAAGCATCCGATCAAAAAGAACAGTTGCTTATTCATCAGATCTACTCCTCCTGCCAGTTCAGAACACCATGGTATTACTTTAAGTTAAAACAAGATTTTGCCATTTGGTTTTTTCCCGTGAAGTAGGTAACTTCTATTGTGGTTTTGTACATCATCAACAAAATTCTTTGCTGATCTCCAAGCATTATGCTCTACTAAACTTGATACAAACCACGGGCTGTATAGATGTATTAAGGGGTATAATATGCTACAAAGAATATGTTTTTACTGGCCTCCACTGAAGAAAACCTGAAGAGAAAAACCCACACACAACTAATTTAGAAACTGAGTACATCAGAAATGGGATATTTTAAGAGATTGAAAAATAAGTCACTTTTTTCCCAGAAAAGTCATGTCTGACAATGCTTGTTTCTTTTCTTTCGTGTTCTAACATTTTGAAAAGGGATAATGTGACTTAAATTTTTATGAACTGTTTTCAGAAGAATTAGAAGATTAAGCTTGCTTATAGTCATGGATAAGTGCCAAATAGGACAAAGAAGCTTAAATTTCACCAAGCTCTTTTGAAACTATAATCTTTTTACTCTTCTTGTTATTAACCTTTAGAGAATGTTTTTATGTAGTATGAGGATGACTAGAGTGAGAAGTGGTTTTCATATGTGCAGAATGCTGCTAATTTCTAGGCTGCCTAAAACTAGTGAGTCCTTCGAATGACCAAGCACATCCTGTCAATTGCTTTACAATATGACAAGATTCTGACTGAGAAATAAAGCATCTCTAGGGACTCCAAAAAGAACTTTTTTTTCTGTGGGATGCACCTACTGAGGCAAAGAACATGCCACAAGGCATGTTTTATTTCTCTGCGTTATGATCCCAGCTCATAATACCTTACACAGGATCCTGTTTGTATATCTCACCGTTAATTTTAAATAATTACAAGTACAGCACGATATCACATCTTCATGCAGTAACTATAATGTTAGTGTGTTTTTTCCTCAGTTTTGCCCATTAGCAAAAAAAAATACAACTTGCCCCTCATAAATATTCATATCTTATTAATTTTTCTATGCATAGCAAGAGGAAATAAAAAATTCTAATTTATTTATTCAGCGACATCTTTATAAAGGGTGATTTAACTGCTGTTTCTCTTCCTCTGTTTGTTTAGCTGTCCAAAACAGGCTTTCAAAGACAGTAGTGGCTCTGCCCAAGTTAATGTAGCCTGTATCGAGTCTTCCATTTATTTGTATACATTAAACATATCAGCTTAGGTTAAACTAGATCTCATTATCGGTATGGTTGGCCTCTTAACTCAAAAGGTGTGTTAATTCTCTGTCATGCTGAGCAGCAGTCCACGCACTGTATTAGTGCTCCCTTTTCTGGCTTGCAGATTTCAAAAGCCTTTCAATTTCTTTTGTTCTTGAGTAATTTGGTGCTGTTGTATTTTGTTTTGGTGACCAAGATATGCACATTGCCAAGGAAACACCTTACAGCCACTTGATTCCTTGTCTCCCTGTATTCACCGATCCTTCGCTAAGGGGAGTGATTTAACATCAAAGCAACAAGTTTGATGGAAGAAATTCTGCCTGAAGAGACTTGTGACAGCAGAGACATTATTCCTAATGAAGATGTCTTGTTTGCATCCAAGCTGTTACAGTCTCCCTTAGCAACAAGAAAAAGTTTTGTAAGGGATTAAAAAGAAAACACAAGTAAATTGCAATGCCTTATAGGCATGTTTCTCCTCTTATACTTAATGAATAAATGAAGAATCATGATACTGTACTTGATAGCATTGCTTTCCCTGTAGAGGTGAGTGGAGAATCAGGATCAGGTTTGCTTGATGTGAAACGGGTTCTGTCATTACAGCAATCTGTTAATTAAAGGTTTGCTTTTCACGTACATAGGATTTGGCAGTCAACCTTTTTTGGGGAGAGGCATTGTCTTTAAAGGAATATTTGTATTCCTACCCACCATCAATGTCTTGTAGCACTACTAATGTGTATATCATTTTGTTCAGTAAAACCTGTTGCCACTAGGGTACCCAGATCTCTAAGTTTGTTTTCTATCTTTTATTTCTAAGTTCAGACTTGTGTTAATTTGTCTCTTTCAAAATACTTCTGCAGAAACTGAAACAGAGATATTTTCATGTGCTAAAGCAAGCAGATTGTGCAAACAAAGTACTTAACCATGTCAGGTGTTGAGGCACTAAAGTTGCCACAATTTACTGAGGAGCCATTTCCCAGTGCAGATGATGTGCAGCCCTTCAGCTGGCCCCGAGTTCAGGGGGAGCTTTAAATCACGTGCTGAATTCATGTCCATGTCATTAATTGTAAACACACCCTGGTGGTTAAGCCCATGTGTAAATGTCTCTCTCAGTTGCGCCCTACGCTCCCAGCTTGAGACAGGCCTCTGTGCTGGCTGAAGGTTGGCTTTGATGCTCAAAAGTGAAGACCACTAAGTTAAGCACTCCTAAATTCAGATAGAGTGCCTATTGCATTCAAGCTTAGTTCACCTAAATGTATGTAAGTGGCCTGTGAGCTTTGTGCTGTCTTTCATAAGTCAGTGCTGATGGATTGCAGCTGGCATATACAAGGTACAATATAGTTCAAGCACCTCAACCACATAAAGCTGCTACAACACAATTGCCTGCTGCCCAGCATGAAATCTCTCTGTTTCTAGATGAAATGACTCTTCAGAACGATGATCCACAGGATATTAAGAAGCAGGCTGTTTGTATCCAGACTCACTCAGGAAACAATAAATCAGAATCAGACTGACAGAGGAGCCATCTTTTCAGTAGAAGTTAACACTTAGATCCTGACCACAGATTTCCATTTGGAAGAAGCATTCTTGAGACATTTATAGATGTCTAGGGTGATGTTTCTTAACCCCCTGTTTGTGAATGATTGCTGTTCTGTAAAATACTGAATGGTGGTTTAGAGAACTGTTGCAGTTTTCTTCGGGCCACAGACATTCTCATGAGTGCAAGCTGGCAAGAACTGAATAGGAGAATATAAAAACAATAATCGACCATTGAAAGTTTTGCCTCATTTTAGTTATTTGCAAATGAAAAGCTTTTTGGTGGAACCATGCAAAATGTGTCCACATCTTTTTCAAAAGCTGTAGGAGGTCTTCCAGTTGAAAAGATTAAGAGTAATTGCTCTCAGGAATCATAAAGATTCATGGATGTTTCCTTTCCATTTCAGGAAAGTAATACATGAGTTGACTGAGGCAAGCATTTTAGCTGCTTTGTATTCACAGCCAAGGGCTGAGTCAAATTTTAAGTGCACAGCCTGAAAAGGCCTGCAGGCTATCCTGAGCCATCAGTCCTGTTTCTGTGATGCAGCCTGTCCCCTGCCCTTTGCGCAAATGTGATTTTTCTGGTGTTACACAAGCTACAAATTGAGTTAGATTCATTCTGTGGTACTGAGGCAGGGTAATGAGAGTCCTGACAAGAGCAGACACTGTCACTCTAAGTGGTTTCTGAGAATTAAAGCAAGTAGCTTTGAGGCTTAGACACCTGCAGAGAGGAAAACAAAATTATTTTAGGAACTGAGGTATACTTTACAGAATAAGCCACTATTTAAACAACTAAGCATATGTTTTAACTCACATGATCTCTCACTGAAAAAAACATACTCCTCATCCTGATTAGGAGAATACCTTAACTGCAGTACAACACTAATAACAATAATGCGTAACTTTTTGTTGTGAAGTTTCCATTATTATTTTAATTGCTGGACTAACCAAGGCAATTTCACTCTAATCTTGTCAGAAAATTCATACCATATTACCATAAAATATATATATAAAGGCAGAGTTAAGTCTATAGTGCATTCTTTTTATTTATTTCCTAATCCAATGGGTTGTTTCTTTATGCATATAGAAAAACTGTCATTTTCATCATGGTACCCTCCATTTCTTGTGATCCAATGTATAGATCTGTAGTTCAGCCAAAGATGAAATGCAGGTTTCTCCTGGGAACATTCTAGGTAGACAACGATGTGAAAGATATATTTTCACTCCATACATATGCACCTTCTTAGGGAAAATAGAGACCAAATTTATTCCTATTTAAAAAAATATCCTGCAATCTTTTCAAAGCAGCCTCTCTCAGAGGGTGATTAGTCTTCCAGAGAAGTCATAAATGTACCTCAAGGCACTTCAATTTTTCTGGTTTTCTCATGTGTTTCAGGAATATAGGAGGGCCCAGTATAGATAAAGATTAGATCACCTTGAGGGAAAAATATGTTAGCTCCCAATTTTACTAACTATATACATACAATATGCTTCTCATTTTCAGAACTGTATTTGTTTCAAACTGCAGTTCTTAGTAGCTTACTATAGAAAAAATATTGAATTGTCCCTTTATTATTTTAATAACAACTTTTTTTTTAAGTTTTGCTGTGACAGAATGTTTGTTTCTTGAGAAGTCTAGTGGATGGACAAGTATCATTTAGGTTTTCCTTTCTCTTCTTATTGGTCTCATCATGAATTTGCTAAGGGACATGGGCACACAGAAAAATGTGGCTAGCTCTGGGTATATAGGGTAAAACTGTAGGAGCAAAATATGTTGCATTGACAGTGGACTTGGCAGAAAAGGTAAGCAGAAATACTAAAATACTGGGTTTGGCATTTTTATAATCATCTCCTAGCTGTACTACAGTTATGTGTGACCTTGGACAAATTATCTAATTCTTTTGTACTTCAATACTCTGACTAAAGCACAGCATACTTTATTTGTCTATTTAAACTGTAAAGTGTCTTTTATTATGTAAAAATCTAGTACAAGACAATAACCAGACTCAGCCTTTATTAGTGCTTTCAAAAATAAGACAGGGCATTTAAAACATAAGTGTAGCAATGAAAAATAAAATAATGTCAGTTTATATGCCCTTGGTAGTTGGGGTTTTTTTAGTAAAAATTCTACCTACATATTCCCAGTAAATTACAATAGCTCTTTTTCACCTAGTATATTCTCTTTCTACTGTGAAACTTCAGCATTTATGTTGCCTCTGCTTTTGGCCCACTGGTCACACAGAAGGATACATTAAATGAGACATTAACAGAATGAAGGAAGAACTGTTCCAGTGTTTTAGTATGAATCCGGGAGAAGTTTCTCTGGGAAGAAGTCTTGCAAATAGTGAACATATGCTACTAGTGAACAGGTTCCAGGTTGCAGATCTCTTGAGCATAAATTTGTTACAAATCTCTGTTGCAGAGCTGTGGCTCCGATCAAGACAGCAACATTTGTCTATCTATTCTGTCAACAATAATTCCAGCATCTTTGGGTTGCTCAAGTTCAGAACTTGCTTATATACCCTGAACTGCAAATCATTTTGATGGGATTTGCATATGTTGGGGTAATATTGAGCCACGCAATAAGCATGTGGAACATACAGAAAATATATAAAATATAGCATTAGCACAATACTGTGACTATATTACAGTACTTATCACCCAGTTTTATATTAACATTTGATTTTATGCGTCTGCTTCAATGGAGTGTTGTGGGAGCTTTGAAAAAAACCCACCCACAGTCAAAAAGTTTCACTAAGGGTAGGTAATGACTAACATAAATTTTTTTGCTCTGTAACATCTATTCTTTTTGTTTATTGCTGCCTTTGCAGACAGTTTTTCTCATCTGGTAATTTTCTGTGCTCTAACACTTTTTTTTTTTTTTTGGCTCTGCAGTTCTGTGCAACACTTGGAACCACCCCTTGCTGCTCCTTTGACAAATTGTTAGAACTGGGTCCTATTTGTAAGTCTTCGCTACTTCTTTCTGAAATTGCAGATAGCAATTTAAGCCATGCTGAGTCATTTCCAGGACATTATGCAGTGTCAGTGTCCAAATCCAATAAAGCTACTTATAGATGAGACCTTCAGTTATAGTTTTATTTCTAATATTAGGTCAAGCAGCAAATGTGCATTCTCAAACTGTTAAAAGAGTTCGAGGACATTGTCTCAAGGGTTTCTTTTCGGGGGGGGGCATATTTTGGAACACTGTCAGGTAAGTGTTACTGTAAATGCCTCAGTTTGTAACATTTTTCTTTGAGCCATTCGACCTGCAAGTGCATCTAGAGCAATGCTGAATACCAGGGAAGAGTTGAACTCTTAATTCAGCTCTGACCCAAGTGTTTTGTTTCTGCGTGGTTCTAACAACTATAAAAAGTAGGGAACTATGCACCAAAACCCCCCACGTATTCTTAATCCTTACTCTCCCCTCCCCAATTCCCGTCCTCTTTCAAGAAAATAGGACGAATGCCAGGGTGTTTAATGCAGTGATCGAGTCATGGACTCTTCATAAGTATTTCTGTGTTATGGTTTGTTGTGTCAAGCTTTGATCTGCAGCAGGGCTTGCTCAAAAGCACACGTTTGCTGGCTGATGCAAATGCTACCAAAGTGCACCATTTCACTTCAAGTACACATTTAGAACAGAAAATCCACAGCTGTAAACCACTGGAACCAGCTTCATAGAAACACAGTTTGATGTCCTGTTGATTTATTCAGGTGGGGTTTAAAACTTTGGAGCTTGTGTGCTGGTTGCTTGCTCTGTGAGGTTTCCTGCCTTTCAGCACAAGCCCCAGAGACTCAGTTTCTCTCAGTCCTTCTTTTTAAACAGTTTCCTAGTAGTCTGCTTAGCACCTGCAGATTATTTTGCTGTTTGGGTTATTCCTATAGACCTGACCTAATAAAATAGTGACACCAGTAAGTTTAGGCATAGCAAGTAATCATGTGTTTCCCCTCAATCATTCCCTGCTTGTGCAGCAGAATCCAGCAGAAGGATGGCAGTGAAGTCAGAATTCTCATGACAGCTTTTCTGCCTAATTTTCTCCTTAGCATACATGAGAAATAGTCCTGTGATAAAAAAGGCAGTGTCCCAAACCAAGTATATTTAAAAATAGATAGTCAGTTAAATTTTCAACATGTATTCAAATAAACCTAAGTTGTGGATGCTGTGAATAATATTTTATTAGCTTTTCCCAGACATTCATGCAAAAAAGAAAATTTTGTTCACAAGAATGCAAATTTCAGCATGAACTTGGTGCCCAACTGCAGATCTCAATGGACATACCTCTCTGTGTGGAAATAACCATCAGAATTATTTGGTGACCAGTGTAAAGGTGTTATGTGGGCTTCAGCCATCAACTGATAGACCAGAATTGTTACTGAGTGCATTGAAAGTGTGATCTCTAGTAGAGCGTGCATACTGAATTACAGAGTATATGTGAGCTTCTCATATGCCAAAATATTTCTGCAGAAACCATTCAGTGATTAATCAAAAGTAGCACTTTCTTAGCATTTCAGTGCTTGCTTTTGCATAAGTGTCTCCGTCCTTGAAATAAATAGTTTGCTGCACATAGTTCAAAAGCATGTGCATGCACATTTATCAGTATGTAAAAAATACTGTTTAGAAATGTGTTTGTGATTCATGAGTTAGAAGTGGGGAGCACAGCTAATATTCTAGCTCCTCCTGCTAAAGTAGTTTTATTACCATAGATATGATAGCTAAATCTCTAGATACATTTTTTTAAAGTGTGTTTTATAATGGTTCTTAAATCAAAACCGCAAAATAATTTTTGTTGCTTAATTTTAGTAAGAGAAACCTAGAGATGATGATCCTTTTGGGTCCTTTCCAACACAGGATATTCTATGATTCTATGCTTCTGTAACTTTGTTCCATTAGAAGGGGGAAGGAAAAATAGTACGTTATACATACATTTTTATATATTAATGAAAACCCAGATGGTGGAAACATTTAATCTCTTAATTTAATTTTAAATTGGGAAAATAATAACATCAAAGAGAAGTCTCTCAGGCACTTGGTTTCATGCAAATTAATTGGGCTTTTTAATCTGCTGTTTAATTTATTTCCTTCAATTATTTTTTTAGGTAATAAGGAAAATATCTGGATGCATATTGATGCAGCCTATGCGGGGAGTGCTTTCATCTGCCCTGAATTCAGGCATCTTTTAAATGGAGTGGAGGTGAATGAGTGTTTTTTCTCTTGCAGCCTGCTGAAACCTTGCTGTTTCATAGAATTCGTGGGTTTCTTATGCACTCAAGATTAATGGCTCTTCCAGAATCTCTGAGTAAGCTGCACCTCAGTTTGCACTACAAATCCCTGTACATTGGTCAAAAGCACACATTTGCTGGCTGATGTAAATGCTACCAAAGTGCACCATATCTCTTCAAGTGTACATTTAGAACAGGAAATCCGTAGCTATAAGCAAATGGAAGCAGCTTCATAGAAACATAGCTTGATTTGATGTCCTGTTTATTTATTCAGGTGGGGTTTAAATTTTTAAATTTTTAGTGGTTTATACTGGGAGTATGCAAGTACCAAGAAGTTTGTCATTCAGAATAACAACTACTACTGAATCAACAAATAGAAAAGAGGAACTTTTTCCCAAATATCGCTGAAGACTTATTTGTGACATCCTAATTCTATATTACACAAAGAAAGACGGAAAAGATATGAGCTCATTATGTCTGTTTTTTTTCTTACATCCTGAAAATCATATAGTATAGAGCCAGTAGCTGTATCTCAAACAGACAGGGTTTAATAACCAAGAGACCTAAATGAAATATTCCCCCAACAGCACTGCAGTTCCTTTTCTGCCGCCTTGCTGAGCTACTTGGCATTCAGTTGCTTAGATAAGAATACTTCAATTTCCTGCTGCTCCCCTCAGACAGTCAGATAAGTCCTTGTCTTCCATGTCAGTGGAGAAAATATTACTGTTTGGTAAAGCCAGAAGTTTAAACACAGCACTGATAGGCAGTGACTAATGAAGAAGAGGAGGGAAAACCCCCTCACAAATAAAGCATTTCTTTCTGTGACTTTTTTATCAGCAAATGAAGCTTGTTGTAATTTCCTGTGGGGGAATATTTTTTAAATTATTGTTATTGGTTCCTGAAGGAAATGAAACAGCATCCCTTGTCTGGGCCAGCATTTGTCATAAGAGTAAATATTTAACAACCATGAATAGGTTTCCTATCTTGCATAGTACAGCGTGATAGCTTGATAGATGTATAGATAGACAGAGAGACAGACAGATAATCTTCTCTTATTAGAACAATTGTTAATTGTTTACAGGTGACAAGGAAAGTTATGAGAAACAAATGAGAACAGAAAAGTGCTATATGGAATAGTCAGACCTTGGTGCTGCCAGGTCCCCATCCCCAGCTGTTTAAGGCTGGTGATTTCTGCCTTTGTTAAAACAGAAAACATGGATGAAGCCTTTCCCACATGGTGTCCATCGTACCCACCTGGGTTTCTTCTGATGCCCCACCTAAACATTTGTCAAGTAAACCAGGCCAGGCACATGGTGTATTGACATGTATTGTGAGTGCTTACTCTTTGGTCATTTTTCTTTTGATTTAGATGAAACAATAATTTCTACTGAAAGAAAACACCCTGTCAGGAAAAAAAAAAAAAAAAAAAGATCCTAGTCAGTTGTAATTTTTTGAAGGAATATGATGTGCAGATTCTGAATTACGTATATAATTTATTGCTATATACGAATTTTGCGTGTATTAGTTTAATATTCTTGGAAGTAGAAAGCTTAGGGTATTGTCGTTGGAAAATGTGATATGAACCCCAGTGAATGTTTCTGAATATGCAGATTTATTTATTTATTCTAGTTCACAATAAGATGTATACTTTTCTATAACATATGTACCTAGAAAGTATAGTTGTAAAAAAATGCTCAAAATGTTGATAATACCACTAGCCTAACTGCATACCTAATGTAAATTCCACTCCCAAAATAAATGAAGATTCAGCTACAACAGTTTTACTAAATAAGGTGACATCAATATGAACATTATAAAGATCCAGTTCAGGACCTGATTCATAGTTACACAATTTGACAAAGTTGTATCATTAGCACGTGGATCCTTTTCTCTTTCATAATTCTGTTTGTATTTATCCATTCTCAGTTTGCAGACTCATTTAACTTTAATCCTCACAAATGGCTCCTAGTGAATTTTGACTGCTCTGCTATGTGGTAAGTATTACAGTAAAGCGAAACATTACAAGAGACAAAACTGAGGTTATATTACTCTTCCTTTCTAGCAGTAGACATTTATTTACATTTGTCTATTGAAATGAGGAGAACTGGATAGCTTTAATTCTTATAAATTATTTACAGAATTCAAAGTTTCATTTAAGTTTCAAAAACATGAAATTTAGAAATAGGCCTGAGCTTTACATTATGTTCCAGAAAGAGAGAGAAGTCCCAAAAAGTCTGCAGATTTATACTTAATCCATTTTGGGACTGTTTAAAACATAAATAAAAAAAACTTATTTTAAAGATACCAGGGCAATGAACAGCATGCTAAACAGGGCTTTTTTTTCTTCCCTTGCTTTTCCATAAAATTTCTTTTGGTTTGAGCTTTGATTGTTTTAAAAGCCTTTCTAAAAATGTTTAAGATTTGGCTGATGAAAAGCAGCTGATTTAAAAAAGGACTATTTATGTAATTTTTTACTGACTTTCAATTTTCCCAGATGACAGCAGAGACAACATTTTGATAATAAAAG
The DNA here is from genome assembly GCA_013398115.1 of Falcunculus frontatus. Lineage (NCBI taxonomy): Eukaryota > Metazoa > Chordata > Aves > Passeriformes > Falcunculus > Falcunculus frontatus. Next base: position 116,474 of record VZRV01006379.1, on the reverse strand, counting down.
ATGCCAAAATAGAAACCCATAGACATACTTTCAAACAAAGCAAAGTATCATGGCAGTAATAATAGCATGGATTTGTTAAAAACGTTTCACAGTAGATGATCCTATTTTGTCCCAAACTAAATGCTTACCAGCATCACAACTAATGATACTTATTAGCAAAACAGCTATTCAACAAATGCAGATTATTTATCAAAATAAATGAAAACATTAATTTCAGTTATTATAGAACAAAATTTGCCAAAGCAAAAAAAAAGAAGACTCCAAAACATCATCCAGAAATAGGACCCCTTATTTAAAAGAAGAGTAAATGTAGGACAATGATCCCTCAGTTGCTTTTGGTTAACCTCCATCTCTTTTCATTTCTGTGGCAAAGTAGACTTTTCAGGTTATACATTATGGTTTTTATTTTAATATTTCAGCTGGTGCAGTCATTTCAAATCTTCCAAGACCTTATATTTTTTTTCTTTTCCTTAGGGTAGATGGCTTACATTTTGACCATAATTCATCAGTAGTGGCAGCACCCCATAGTGTGCTGTGTCTCTGTGTGTAAGGAAGTAGGAAGATGATGAAACAAACTCCTTTGCTAGTTCCTCCCATCTTTTTCTCATCACTCAGACACTATTAAAAACATAGTCACTTGCAAATAAGACAATACACTGTCATCCTCTTTGATGTTTGTAGAACAATTAGGAGCCACAGTCTAGTCCCTAACAGTTTGGTTTCTCATTAATTCTGCTTTCCCTGAAAACTCTGTGAACTATGTTAAAGGCATTTTACCCAACTTTCCAATAAAACAAGGTATATAGAGTCACACTGTGAGTTCTCATCTCAGGTGACTTTAGGTTATTCCTAGTAAAGCTTAGACTTTAGGCTTAGGAAAGTATTTTTCTGCATTTTGTTTCATGTTGGGTTTTTTGGGTTTTCTTTAGATAAGCCATTGCATAAAATGCTTGTTTTCATAGGTAGGAAGATTGCAATACAAGTACTCTGAAGAGACCTTGCAACATGTCTCCTTACTCAAAGTAAAAGTTTCACAGCTATAGCCACTCAGGCTTCAATTCAGCAAGGCATTTATGTATAGGGGTCGTTCACTTAATACAGAATAAAGGTACACTTAAACTCTTTGACTTGAAGCCAAGTCCATTGTCCAGTTAATTTTAAGACCCATGTCCAAAATTCACCTGTTTTACCAACTGTTACACTCCCTGAGAAGGTGAAAAGTAACAATAAAGGATGATGAATGGTAAGAAAAAGTAACTGTGAAGGATACATAGTCCGCTTAGGGTCCATGAAAAGTATTAAGCGTGATACTATGGTAATATGGAAAGAGTTCAGCAAACACTGAACACCATTTCAGAATCAAAGTGATCTGAGTTCCATTGATGGGCACACTTCAAAATAACCCAGACTCCTCAGCACTTTCCCCAATAAACACTTGCATTTCTTTTCGCTGCAAGCTGATTAAAATAATCTACCCATTAGATCTGTAATGTAATTATGTAACTACTCAGTGCAATATGTGGCACTGATGTCGTTTCAGATTTGGAGGCAATTTCATTATAAACGTTTTGTAAAATATTCTCAGACTTCCTGATGTACAGAAAAGAGCAGTCAATTTCCTATAAAAAGGAATTTAATACAGCCAGCCCAAGAAGGGTGTATTTTCTATATGCAAATATTAGAGTCCTTTAGAGACTTTGTCTTGAAACTACAGTCAGTTTTGCCTGACTTGTTTAATTGATACTCTGGAATATTATAAAATAGGAAGAAGTGTCTTCATTCAGAGAGAGTGACAATAATAATCTTGCAAAGTCTTGGAATTTTTGACTTTTATTACTCTTTTCAGGGTTTAAGTGTTAACTTTTGATTGGGAACAGTGTTTCAGTAACTGAAAGAAGGTGTTTATAGGAAATAGTTATCTATAGATCATAGAATAGGTTGGTTTGAAAGGGAACTTAAAGGTCATCTACTTCCAACCCCAATGCCGTGGGCAGGGACGCCTTCCACTTGCCCAAGTTGCTCAAAGCCCCATCCAGCCTGGCCTTGGAAACTGCTTGAAATGAAATTGTATTTCACTTCCTGGCTTCAATTGAACAAACTTGAACAATCTACTTGAACACAAACTGAAGCGAAATTTTCCTGTTTGTTCATGATACGAGGTCACCTTTTTATCTGTCACTAAAAATGCACAAAATAGAGTGAGGCAGTTAAAAGCTGCAGATGTGCAATTTGAGTTAGTCACTTCTCACAGGTTTTCATTACTTTATTCACCAGGACTTTCCTTGTGCATTTTGTATTATGAGTACTTAATATGTGAATCTGTGCTACTTAAGCTAGGTCTTGTCTATTAGCATAACATCCAGCCTTAAAAAAATTCTAGTTTACCAATATAATTTGTGAAATACATTTTCACAGGATCACAGATTCGTTAGGGTTGGAAGGGACATCTGGAAATCATCTAGCCCTATGATTTTCATCTTGAGAGGTAGTCAAGGAACATCTTTCAGACTGGTGGATGGGTGCCTCAGAGCCCCTTAGCAGAGAGTTGCCATTACAGTCACTCAACATTTTTTTTTACAGTAACCACCATGGGCTTTCGGTGCAGGTTCTCCTTGTTTGCCTTGCTCACAGGCATCTAAAACCTCTACAGCATCATACCTGATTTTGGTCTGAATGTTGGAGGGTGGAGGTTGGAGCCCTGCTTTTGTCCAAGGTGCCTCAAGTTTAATGTTATCCGCTGTAGGTGTATGGTTCTGGAGCCACATACCTACCCCTGTTTCAGTCCCTTTATTCAAATTAAACCTATTTCCAGTTATGTTTTCTTCCTTTTGTCCACAGGACATTTCTAGCCCATAATTAGGTTATTAATTTTTTTTATTGAGAGCAATCTGAAAATCTGCTGCTATTTTTCACGTGTATAAGTTTACTTATTTTCAGCTATGTACTTTCCATACCTGAAGGCAAATACTTAGCTGTTACCTTGGTACTTCTCTGACCATTAGGGAGAGGAAGGCTTTTTGTTTGTTTGAATAAGATGTTTCATGATCACAGTCTAGATGTGAATGAGAGTGGGAGTATGTACTGGCCTGTGCATTTATACATACACACTAAAATATTAGAAATTAGATTTTGACTTAGAAATTTGCAATTCTACGATAAACTATTAAAACACAGAAAAAAAGTTTGGACTTTTGTAATTTAGAGTATCCCTGTGTTGATACAATTTTTGCTTACTTTGTAATATATTTATAGGCATAACATAATGATGTAGCAGTCTTACCCTTTTTGATTTATGGTTTCTTCTTCTTCTGCCTCTATAAACCCCAACATTTGTGGAGGTGAGTCAGTCTTACACAGCATGCAGCATGAACCAGAAAAATCTTGTTATTAATCACCAGCAAAACATGGCTTATTCTCCCTAAAAGGGACACACTGGCTTTTGAACCTCAGTCCAGTCACACCACCCCTAGCTGGCAATAGTAAGTTACGCTTCTCAATGTAGCACTGTGCTGTACCATGTCTGTCAGGAATCGTGTATTACATCCAGCTAATGGCAGGGTGGTACAAGAGGGGAGCCTAAGTCAGGACTGGGTGGCGTGTCCCTTCCAGTGGCTGCTGCTGCTGCTTCCCCAGCAGCACGGAGAGACAGTGGCCAGCACCCCCAAAGCCTCAGGGCGGCTCTGCGCGGTGTTTAGGAAGCAACAGCTCTTCCCACGCAGCTTTGTACTGCAGTAATTTCAAGACAACTTCTGTTGACTGCAAACATTAACATTGCTTCAGCTAGTCTCACATTCTGGTGTGAGTGTCTATCACCATAAAAAGATCCTCTATGTCTGTTTCTTGTCTGTTTTTAAATATGCAGTCGTGCAGTCATGCTGCCCGTTCCTGCTGAGCCTTACACTTAACTACTTGTAAGTACAGTACTGATATGGCTGTGAAAAAGCACTGAAAATGGCACAGGCTGTGCTCAGGAAATATGCCAGTTTAAACACATTCAATTTGACTTCACTTCTTGTGGAAATTTAATCCCTTAAGTCTTTATTCTTAAATTTCTCAATTTGATTTCTTTCTTTTTTTTACACAGGGTGAAAAAAAGATCAGATTTAATAGGTGCCTTTAAATTAGAACCTCTTTACCTGCAGCATCACCATCAGGAGTCTGGTAATTTTATAATTAAATGAGATTATTATTATTTTGTTTGCTCTCTGATATCTAATGGAAAAAAAGGACTGAAGATGAAAATGGCAGTTCTTAAACTACCCAAGTTGTTTAGGAGGCTGTTTCCATTTTCTGAGCACTCTAGGGAGCTAAGCTCATTAAAGTGCAAATACATGTCTAGTGAGATTTTAGTTAGTTAAAAGCAATAGAAGGAAAGTAATTTCATAAAGCATTATATTACTGCTTTTGTATTGGGATTTCCCCAGTTTCAGACTTACCACTGATTGATTACAGGAGCGTTGAGAAAATTCTTATGATCTTTTGGCTGTCAGGTAAATATATTATTGGGTGTTGTGTAACAAATCCCTTTACCTGTCTTCCCCAACACATCTTTCTCCAGAATGATTTCAGGATCTGATTTGGTTTTAGAGTTTCTAAGGTCTGTGACTTTTTCTCTTAGTTATTCATGCAAGTCCTGATTCAAATTTTTCAGAAACCCATGTGAGGAGCAAACACTCCCCAAAACTACAAAGAAGGAGTGAACTGTGTTTGCTGTCTGTGCTCTGCTTTTGAGTGACAGTTTTCCAGGGCATTATGCTGTAGCCCTCGTGCTCTTACACTGGCTGTAGAGAAAGGTGGTAAGAGCGGACTATCTGTCTTGTACAAAATGCTCATGAAAGCTCTTCACAAAATGCTCACAAAGAACTTACAAATCTCAGGCTCTATACAAAGCTCCTTAATGGATTAGTGCTGGTCCTCGCACATACCTAGCAACTGCAGAGTGGTATTTGCCCTCCTGAAGCCCATTTTTACACATTTGGTTATTAACTGAGTAATTGTGAAGAAGGTCACAGCAGTTCAGTGTCAACATGTGGTGGAAGTTCCATCATAACTTTCTGAAGAGGCTGAATCATCTGTAGAAGGTCTTACCATATACTAAACCTCATCATTTTCCTGGAATTGCTGGTGCTCATCTGTGTTCAGAAGTGTATCCTGTTATGGCTATGAACTCATTGACCTTTAAATTAATACCATCCAGAATTCCACTATTCACTAAAAAGCCCTAGGAAAAATGGTTTCATGTGCCTTAATCCTGAACTGGCATAAACCTTGCATTTTATTCCTTTCCTCCCTTTCCAAGCAATGCAAACATAGAACAGTGCAGTAAATAGGAACATGCAGTAATTCTGGAGCTGAGGTTCACCCTCTAAAGGCTCAAATTGTTAAGAAAAAATACATACTTTATTTTTGCTTTTTAAAATGAAAAATACAAGTTACAGCAAATATACTTAAGGCACTAGCTTTTACTTACCATACATAAAAAATATTTCTCTTCAGGAGAAAAAAATCCAGCCTTAACTAAAATGAAAATATGTTCTTGGGACAACTGATCATGCTGATACAAAAACTTTAGGTCTTACCTATGTTAAATAACACTTCAAGAAAATCAAACCTTTCTTAGAAATGGGTGGTTACAGTAAGGCCACCTAGTTGGCCTGAAAACTTTATCACCCCAGTTGGATAAAGAGATTTTTAGCCTTCATCTTGCCTTCAGAAGAGTGATAGCATATTATGCGATCTAACATAATGATTTCAAAGAGATCAGCTGATTACTTGCAGTCTAGGAATACCATTTTTTTTTCTATGCTCCATTCCTATTTGATATCAATTTTCCAAAGAGCTGGACAACACTTTTCAAATGCAAATGCCTCTGGTTAAACTTCCAACCCATGCTTATGCCATCAATAAACACAGTCAAATTTGCTACACAAAGGTACTGCAGTACTTATTGATCCCTGTGTGATTTATGGAATGTCAGTACTCTTGGAAATATGACTTGTATGGAGGATATTGAATTCTCAGTATTCTCAGGTATCAGAATTCCTATCCTGGTTTACTAAGTAAATGAAATAGTATTTCTGAATTCGCTCATCTCTCATTCAAGAATCTAAATGAGCGGAAAAATATCTCTATCTGTGAGCAATAACTCTTAATAACCATATGGCAATTATATGTGTCCCCAAGGGGAGAGTCTTTATTTTGTCATTAATTATAATTTTATGTGATTTGCATCATCACACCAGGAAGATTATACTAGCTTGCCTGGCAACCCAGGATATAGGTCAAATCCTCATGGCAGTGTTAGAAGAATGCAGCTTTATACTCTATTGTGAACACCACATATGCTCCCACAATGCAATTCCTCCTGGTTAAATACAGATGTAAGACTAAGGCTTGTAATCAAGGAATCAAGGACTAATCATTGATTACATTCTGCTTCACAGCTTGTGAAAGGCGTTGTTGTGGATCATTAGACACAGCCCCTTACAGGAGCGTAGGATTATTTATCTGTCACCAGTTGCTTTACTCTCCTTGCTCTACCAGTCTTGTAGCTATCAAACAGAAATGGCTGCTACAATGCAGAAGAATATGAATGTTATCAATTTACCTTGTTACCAAGCAGAGACAACCACATTCATTTCCTGAAGTCTAGGAACAGGTTAATGATTGTTGGTTGTTTTGTGGGTTTGGGGTTTTTTACCACCTGGAAACCAACATAGTAACAGGTTAAATAACCCAATGGCCTTCTGTTACAGGGAAAGAAGGATCACGTACTTTCCTGTGCTTTGGCTGTATAAATGAGAGAACATTGGCAAGAGAGCTTGTAACACAGGAAAAAGTCTTTTTTTTTTTTCCCCCAGAAAACATAAAGGCTGAAAATTATGTAAATGGCATAGGCTGGTCAAATTCAGAAGCTACAGTTCAACCTTCCAGTTGACAGTTCCAGGAGTACTAAGCATTGTCCCAAGGAATCCAAGTACACACTCTCCTATGAAGTTTATACTCCACTGCAGAGAAATAAAGCAGAATAAGGAAGCTAAGCAGATGCTTCCTAAAGAAGTGCTTTAAATATTACGTCAGTTTAATTTCTGTCACTGACTTACAGCAAGTAGCTAACTATGTTCAAGTTTCCTTTACTGTGAAATCAGTTTAATTCCTTGATTCAAAGAAAAGGTAGGTGAATCCTGACACTGTGTGCTTCTATAACGGATAACTAAGAATGCCCTCTACTTGCCCCTCTGGACTGATTTGTGGCTTAGTCCATCTGTGTTTGTAAGGGGCTTTCACTACATCAGAAGAAAAGCCATAAAAAATTGCAGAATACTATTCTCCAAGCAGGAACAGGTCAAATTCTGAGTGAATTTTTCCAGCCACGTATTAGACATGTTGAAGAATTAGCAACAAATATATGTATGAGTATAAAAGGTATTTAGAAGTGGATTATTTTTAAAAGTGTTACCAGTACAGTAGGGTAAAGGTGATGACATTTCATAGCAGAGCATGAGTTATGAAGTGAGTCTGTGGATCCTGCAAACTGTTTAAACCAAAATTAATAATAGTTGTTTTATCTACTGCTTGTTTTCCCTGCAGGAAGAAAATAAACATAGTATTTATTCTGTCATCTCCATAGTATCTGCAGTATAACAGAAAGGAAAATAGTGTTTCTTCTGTAAATGGTTTGTTAGTGGCATATTCTGACTAGCTAAGGAATGAGGGTTATTACAAGCACCTTCATTTAACATGCTGCCAAGTACCCAGCTAGATATTTAGTGGTCCTGTTGACACTGATGATGCTGAAGTTAGTAGCAGATGTAAAGAGTAGCTAGGATACAGCTTTTTCAATAACATTAGAATGATTGAAGTCTTTGGCTGTTGTGATCATGATGCAATGTGAACATTTTTTCTTTAATTTCCAGGTCTTGTAACAGATTATAGGGTAAGTACAGTACCAATGTAATAATTAATACTATTACTTGTATATACTGGTATTTTTAGGACGTTCATTTTTCATTACTATCATAAACCTCCAAACTTTATGTTTCTTTCCAAGAAGGATGCAGCTTGCTAAATTTTAACATTCCTCGAACAGAAATTTGGTTTTTTGTTTTTTGGAAAAAAAAATTGTTTAAAGGCAGAAATTGTCTTGCATGTGCAATATCTTTAGATTTAGGCAATAGAAAGAAATTTCCTAAAGTTGTGGGTTTGTTTTTTTTCTTTAACATAGTGAATAACACAATTTTTAAAAAAATTAAAAACATCTCTATTTTAATCTTTTACCATGGAAACACTGTTGTTTTGAAATGGAAAACGTGCCTGTCTTTGTAGATGCTAGCCCCACAACTTTAAACAAGCCAATGTTCATGAGTTTCTCAGATACTTGTTTTTCTAACGCCTTTGAGAAGAATTTAGGATGCACAAAGAAAATTTGGTTTGCATCATGACCCTTCCATTCTGACTCCAACCTCCTTTGCCAATTTTAAATTGAAAATGTTGAGTATTAAATGGTATTACTAAACAGGGATTAATAAACCAGGAATGGATATTTCTGCTATTCTTTGACCCACCTCTGGCAGCTGCCCGTAGGATGTGGCAATGCAGTACACATCAAAACCATGGCAGAACGTACTTTCTGCTGTGTCACTGCAATGGTGACTGCTGACACAGGCTCTTCTCTCTGGTTGCAGCACTGGCAAATCCCCCTGGGCAGGAGGTTCCGCTCCCTGAAGCTCTGGTTCGTGCTGAGGATGTACGGGGTCAAGGGGCTGCAGGAGCACATCCGCAAGGTGACTGGGATTGCCTTCTTGGGTACCCTGTGGTGGGATGGCAAGGGAAAATGAGCTGGCCATCTACCTACTTTCCATGACTTCTGTACACATCAGAAAGCACAGGAAACAGTTTCAGGCAGCTCAGTTCAACAGGGGTGCTGCTCGTTTGCCCCATGTAAGGTCACAATTTCGTATCACGGCAGGATTAAAGGTGCCATCCATTTTGTGCTCATCTTTAGGAAAGAAAAGTCTAGCAATTTGGAATTTCTACAGTATGGTACCATAGTTCCCTCTCAGATTAAGCCAGAGCACATCCACGGTTTTGTTGTGGAAACACATGGATATTCATTACTTCTTTACTTTATTAATGTGCATGCATTGATAGCATGTTTGGATTATGATTAAGGGATATAATGACTTATCTGGCATGTCTACCTCTGCTGTTGCTTTCTTTCCTGTTTAAAATACATTTTTTTTAAAAAAAAGAATGTGTACAAGTTACAGTTTGTTAGTATTTTTATAAGTACTAAGTTTATTCTTGATGTAAAAAGGGGAGGTTTTTAATCACTAAAAAACATACGTGGCGCCAGTCTAAATTATACATATACTTCCTCTGTAGCAGTAAAGTCAAATTCAAGCATACCTTTTATCTTTATGAAGTTCAGGGTAACCTCTAGTGAGGGGAGATCCATGACTTGGCTCTAAATATTTACAAAAATATCCATTAGCTAAGGGCCTACCCTAGCATACCAAATTCCCTGCAGACACACATTCCTTTCAATTGTGGTACTAAACAGAAGAATTCCTAAGAAAGGCTTTTTCCATTCTTGTAAAATCACTGTAGAAGGAAGTATCTTTTGAGTTGGAAAGGTTATGGGATGGAGGGTACCCTCTTTGCTTCTTATTTTAATCACACTATAACTTTCAACTCTACAAATATCAAAACTAGATTTTTATCTTTAATGAGGCTCTCAGAAATAAATTTTGGCAGCTGTTACAATCCTGACGTTCTTGTATCAATCATCCTTGTATCGATCTGATACATATCCTTCTGATGAAAAAGTGATATGAAGTTTGTTGTCCCTTTATTAGTATTACCATTACCATTCCTAGTAGGGTTCTCTCTCAGGTTAGATTTCTTGAGACTGCAATTATTACAGTATGATGCTGTTTTTAAGTAGGGCTAAATCTCTCACTGGGAAAATAGAGGGTTGGAAGACTCATATCAATTGCATGGCCTTTTGTCAGGCTGGTTCCCACAGGTCGGTATTTACATTCAACAGATTCCCTCTTTCCCCATGTCCCAGGCATTTCCCTGACTGTCCAGCCAAAAGCTGCTTGTCTTCATAGAATCACAGCTGAGGACCAAGCTTTGATATTTTCTATGACAGTGCAGTTCAGGAAGGCTAAGCAAATGAATCTTTCCTTAAAGATATTGATTCCAAAGTAAAACCCTTGTATGTTTCCTCATTTGTAAAGGTGATTCAGACAGCTAAGATTTCCAAGGGCTTGTTGAAATGAGTGTGTTTGGTTTATATTTCATTAAGGACTAAACTGTTCTTCAGTATAGATATAAAAATAAGTTATGAAAGGGAAAGAGGGACAATTAAGTGAAGAATTTGTCTCACCATATACATCTTCAAACTGGAACCATTAAATTCAGTTCTCCTCATACGCCCTTGCCCACTCCCAGTGAATGCTGGTTCAGTGGGTTCCAAAGCATCTTTAAAAAAAATGTAATTTCTATCTCCAGCAAGCCTCTGTTGAACTTAAATTTCAAGAAATAATTGCATTTCATTTGCTCCCTGCTCTACCAGAATTTAAGGTCTCTCTTGTGAGTTTTCAGCTATGTTGGTAAAATTATATCACTAGCTGCAAAATAAAAATTAAAAATGTGTTTCATGTCTTGTACTTTTCCCTCTCTTCTCAGGAATTATCATGAGCTCCAGGTAGATTGTGATGACTTTTCTTCTGGTAGAGTAGTAATGAAGTATCTAAACCAGCCTGACATTGGTTTAAATTCTTAAACCTATAGACAACTTTCCAAATGAAAAATAATTTGGAATTTAGCTTTACTTGTTAACTGAACTGTAACATTGCTCATCCCCATGCCTGGCTTTGAGAAGCTGCTTTCTTTTAAACATGCTGTAGCATTTTGCAAATAACAGTTTTTATACTCCCATTGCTGGCCAAGGCAGTCCCAGGCAGTTCCTGGGTGGTACTGTCTCCTGTGTTCTTGGGACTTTTAGCTGGGTTTTAAGGGAAGCCCTGTAGGTGCCAGAATTATTTCTGAAGCTATATATGATGATTTGGAGATGCATTTGAGTGGGTGATAGAGTGGACTGAGGTAGAATGAGAAGAGGCCTAGGAACAGTGGCAGAGGCAGGTATTGCAACCTTCCAGTGGAGAGCAAAGGGGCTGGAGCTGGGGAAGCAGGAAGAAGTGTTCTCTCTTTCGCTCTCTCTCTCCTGTGTTATTAAGGAGTTGCCCCGGGGAAAGGTTAACAGAGTCGGGCAGAAGAGCTGAGGTTTGAAACAGTTCCTTGGGCTGGAATCTGGGGAAGGAGATGCCTATGTTTGCTCCGAAGTCACGGAAAACTCTAGGAAGATCTATGCAGTGTTTATAGATTTCTAGTTAGGCTTCTTTTGTGCAGCCTGGTGTCACTTACAAAGGAATTTGAGATTTTCAATAGTGATAAGCTTCTGACATGATATACAGGGAAAGAAACACTGTTTATCCTTAAGAAGGCACCCTATTTGTTGTGTGTTAGCAAGTTTCTATGTGCAAGACCAAAGATATCTGTAACTACCTCTTCACAAATTTTTTTTTCTTGAGGTAAACTCTCACTAAAATTATTCCCCCCCCTCTTTTATTAGTATATTTTAAGGAAAATATGTTTGTTGTGTTTGCAGCCTTAAGGTCTACATCAAAATGACTGGGTAACCACTGCAACTTGGCATTTGCTTGAGGATGGCACTTAGGAACTAAAATATTCCCAGGAGATGAGAATGTGTGACTTGGATTTAGATACAGTAATTTTTTTTGTTTTCCAAGCATTCCAGTTATGCACTCTTTTCACACACAGCATGTCATATTAACCTATTGCAAAGTATAGGTCTTAAAGCAGTGGTAAAGGGGAGGATAGTCATCTTTGAAGGATGTGGGGAGAGACAAATACAAATTTTGGAGGTAAGTCATAAAGCCACAGAGGAGATGTAAAAAGAGGGCAAAACCACCAACAACAACAGTCTTCTGGACTGATGTCAACCACTCAGAGTCCGTATAAGTTGAAATTCAAATGGCCCATTTGTAAATGGCCCATTTGCGAACCGCTTGACCATCTATTTATTATGCCTTTGTTGGTTTAAGCCCTCTCAAAGAGCTCAGAAGTAGTTGGAGACATTTAGGAGTTAGTGTGTTTTTGTATGCAATCCCTATGAACATTCTGACTCAGCTGAATCTTCCTTAGGATCAGAAATAATCAGTGTACTGAGGATAATAAATTCCATTAAAAATTAACAGTAGAGTCCAAGAAACTGGAACCATAAAGAACAGCAATGCTAGAGATAGCATTTAAACTGGAGACTGGCACAGTCCAAGTGCCTGTAAAGAAGATTCTTTTGACAGTGTTTTCCTCCAGTGTAGTGGGATGCAGGCTAGGGCAGGCAAAGAGCTGAAATCTATGGGAGAAGAAGTATGAAGTGATCAAGGCTAGGCCAGTATGCTTATCTGCATATACACAGTAGTGTAACTCTAATGCTTCAGAGAAGCTCCCTGCAATCAAAAACTATTTTAGCTCTTGAAGGCTTTGGCTGAAAATTAAAATTAATCTTAAACACTTCAGTGAAGAAGCATTTATATTTATATTTATTTTTATATTTACATTCATATTTATATTTACAAAAATACAGATTTTTTTAAATAGAGACCACATCCTAGTGCCTCGCGAGTTTACTGGTCCTATTATTTATTATGTAAGACATTTCCCTTTATCCAGAATAACCAATTTATTTAGATCCCTCGTTTCCTTTCTTACTGCAGAAAAACAGTGGTTATTTACCTGAGATAATAGTGACACATAAAAATTCTTTACAAGCCTCTTTTTCTCAGTCAGCTAAATTTCACTGCAACAACTGGGGCTGTTATTCTGTTCCTATATACCAAGATATTTCAGGACACTAACACAGTCCATGTGATTCCACTTTGAGAACCCACATAATGACGGGATTGCCCAAATGGTATTTCTAGAAACAGTATGTGAATTGGTTCGTGTATGTCCACATACACAGTCACATAAATTAAATCATATGTTAAACCATATAACAGCTCTAGATAAAATAATTTTGAAAAGTTAAATAATATTTGAATGCCAACTTTAAGTTAATGGTGCTAGGGACACAGCTTGACACATACGTCAAAATCAAAAGCACTTGGAGATTCAAGATATCCGTAGGTCAGGCTTGGCATGTACACATTCAGCAGAAAACCGAGAACAGCCTGTCAGTCTTTTACTTCTCCTTCTTTCCTATCCTCAGTTTCAGTGCCTGCAGTTCTCCAAATGGGACTTTATTTTCACAGTGTACCTGCCTGTCTTGAAAAGCTGAGGCACTAAAGCCACACGTGTCCTCCTGTGAGTTATTGCCATGCTCGCATCCAGAGCATAGGTACAGCTTTTGGACTTAAGAGAGGCACGTGTGATACCTAAATGCCCTGCAGTTTTACAGAGCTTGAACTTCCAGGCTTAATAATATTTAACCTTACTGTTGCAGCAATCTTTGTAAGAGCAATTCAGGATAATAGCTTATGGTTCAAAGGTGCGGGGCCGTGGGTAACTGTACTTTGGCAAAGCTATACACGTGAAACTCCAGTAAAATCACCACTTTCTCTCCTTCCAGTTCTGTAAAACCTAAAACGCTTGGTGCCCCCCAGTGTCTATACCAATTATTGCTGTTTGTTAAGACTTGTGTTAAGACTTGCTGTGGATAAAAGTATTTGCATCCAGATATGAATGCAAAACACTTCTAGAATTTTGGTTTGTGACTTAACTAAAAATTTTCTATTTTCCCTTGCTTTTATTTCTTTCAAATTCCTGAAAAATCATTTAGTTCAAAAAGTGGACGTAAGTACCTGCTATAAAATGCTTGGCTTGGGTCTGGAGTTTTCTTGTACAAACTTCTCACAGTAAGCCAAATCTTAAATGTTTGTTTTATTCAGCTCTTATCCAGATAAATTTGGATGAAATTCAGATGGTGATTACATTCAGCTGGACAGTTTTGAAATTCTTATCTCATTGAATATGATTTGTTTTATGGCTTTGATTTCCAAGACACAGTACATGCAGTGCAGAATTTTGCAGAACTGTGTAAAAGATATGTTTGGTTAAAGCTATAGAATGTGAGGACAGGAGGAGACAGTAAAAGACCATTACAACACCTGTGCCTATTTCACATATGTTTTTTCATGCACTTATTATGCATACAAGTATCTGTATGTATGCAGATACTTTTGGTTGGATTTCACAGCTGTAAATTCATGCTCTTCATATTACCAGAACACTCAATGCCTTGGAAGGGATTGGGCATTTTACTGGTCTCATTCCTGACTCAAGGAGCTTTTAGGCTAATTTTAGAGGGAGATGATAAATGGATGTAACAAACAGCAGAGCGGAAGTGGTAACAACAAGAAAACTGGCTGGTTGCATACGGTACCAGTAAGCCCAATATGAAGGTTTTGAAGCAGTGTTTTGATTTAATCTAAACTATGTTTTTCTATTTTAAGAAATAAAAAAACATCAGAAAGCTATGATTAAGATTGCAAAATGTGTTGGCTTTTTTTCCTAGTTTTTTTTCCCTTTTCTGTAATTTCTGTTTTGCCTTGTTTTTGTCCTCTTGCAAGAAGTTCCTGTCAAATGAAACATTCCACATTTAACCTTGACCCAAAGTGATATGTTTCATTTTTGTTTAATAGCTGTCCTTGAATTTACAAAAAGTCAAAGTGCAAAAGCATGGGCTTAGCTGTTTATTTTTGTAAAATTATTTGCAATCCTAAGTATTTAAAAATTGAAGAATCTTTAAACATGGTTTTTAGTTGTTTCAGATAATTTTTGGTATAGACTGGCTATTGCATGAAGACAAACTATAATTCAAATGGCTGGTTGCTGTTGTTGTCTTTTTTGCTTAGTTGGTCGATTGGTTGGTTGGTTTTTTGGGTTTTTTTACAACAGTGAACACTAAGCTAATGATAAAGCCACTAGGAGGGGGACTGGATAAAGTACTGCAGGTACCTGATGAGGATAAGGGTTGATTCTTTGAAAGTGCTTTTAAATTCATTTTCTGTTTGGAAGAAAGCAAAGCAAAACATGGTGTCAGTATGCAAGTATCACTGACTGATGTTAAGACTTCCCAGCTGGTTTTTAGTACGTCTGTTGGTATTTTTCCTATTTATTTGAATTTTGGTTTCATCTGCTTCAAAATAACTGCTCTGGCTTGGTGCCCCGTGTTGTTCGTTTTTGCCTCAGTAACTTCTCAACAGGTTTGCTGAGATTTGCTATCCATTTTCCTGATGATACTGCCATCAACTTTCTTTTCAACTGAACCTGAGCACCCCGGTCAGAATAGTGAGCAAGTTCTCCCTTTCTTCACAGATTATCTCACATTGAGTGAACTATTCCAAAAAGTGTATCTTTCCAGCTTAATTTGCACTGAAATGGTAACATTTTTTTCCCTGTATATCTGTCCATTTCCCCCTTTCCCTCTAATGACTTCTGGACTTTTTAGCCATTCCCAGCTAAAACTAGCAGTGGTACAAAAACTAAAGGAGAATTATTACAATTATTTACTCTTAATGTGGTATCTCATCAAATTGTGCTGAAGTGTCTCAAGAAGTAAACCAGTACTGCCTATGACAGACTGAGATACTAATACAGCAATGGCTCCATATGGTCTCTGGAAGTCATAAACGGGATGGAAGTTAACACAAACAGATGGCAATATGTGAATATAATCACACATCAGCAGAAGGAACAGAGCAAAGGAATGGCAAATACTTCAGCACACCTTTTCTCTCGGTGAATCAAATGTATACGATATAGATACTTTCTCTTCTCAGCATGTCAGGCTGTCGCATCAATTTGAACGCTTCGTCCTTCAGGATGAAAGGTTTGAGATCTGTGCTGAGGTTGTCTTGGGACTGGTCTGCTTCCGGCTGAAGGTAAGGCAGCTAAGTTCTCCTGTTTCTTCTCTCATGTTTTACAGTAGCATCATAACCTGCAATTGAATACAGTCTTTGTAGTTAATATATTTGATTATTTTTTAAGAAAAGTAAAGAGAGTTTGTTTAGAACAATGCAGGTGAAAGAAAAAAAGCTTAAGACAATTTTGTTAAAACTGAATCAAAAGCTTAAGAGAAATTAAAGCATATTAAGGTATGGAAATACATAGTCAAGGCAAACAAATGTTGTAACCAGTCATCAAAATGACTGTTACATTCTGTGCATGATGAGCTTTGATAAAGATGATTGTTTTAGTATATTTCCCTAGACTTCTGTATATGATGAGTGTGTATTACCTGTTCCTTGTCAAGTTGATTTCTTATGTGTATTTATTTAATATTCAGTTTTATTAAAAAATTACTGTCATAGATGAAAATTAGAGCACTAAACACTTTTTTATTGTTTTCTTTAAAGACTACTTTTTTATCTATAAAATTCTGCAGTCAAACTGGGGGAATTGAAGCAAGATATGTTTAAACAGGTTATATGGGAGGCCAGCTTCCCAAGTGCCCTTGGCCCTGGTCTGTTTTTTATTGCTGAACATGATCCTTTTGCCCTGTTTGGCCTTTTATTCCCCAAAATCTCTCAAAGTGCCATGTTCATTGATGTAGAGACCTTGCCCAACAGAAACTAGAAAATTCATTCTGCACTTGGAGCATAAAAAGCTGCAGTAGTTGGGAGAGCTCATTTGTTTTAATCGGATGTTAAAAAGGGATCAGTGTCTTATTTTAGGTAACAAACTCATTTTTTAGAGGAACTTTCAGTTAAAGCCTCTGTAAAGGACTGGACTGTGACACTGAATCTGACCACCAAGCAACAATAATAATAACAACAGCACTAGTGTTTTCTGGTTAACATGATACCTAAACGAGCTTTTAGCTTTTCTGAAGGCTTCCAAGCACATCTTTTCTCCTTCTGGATAGTGTGGTATTACTATTTTTAACAAAATCTTTTCCCAGTCATTCAGTTGCCCCAGTTACCTGAGTTTGATGCAACTGGCTGAAGAAGCTAACAAGTAAATAATAAAGTAATGGTGAATTCATCTGGAATAGGAAAATGGTTTTGTTTGAATTTATATTGTTTAAAATAAAATTGAAAAAGACCCTGTGTCTAGGGGATCTGCAAGATTACAGAAGGTAGAGTTTTTTCAGTAAGTGGAAACACTAATATAATCTCTTTCCTAACAAGGACTTTTAAAAGATACTGAGGGATAGATTCTGTGGCTTTTTTTGCTCAATAACAAACGTTGGTTGCAGTCTGCTCTCTCACATGGAACTAGCAAACACTAGTTTTGCAGATCCAGAGACAGCTGTTAGTCAGTGCTCTACATTTACTTTGAAGGAACAGTTCTGGTGAAATAGAGCATAGCAACACAGGAATTGTCACTTTTGATCAGACCAGTAGCTCATCTACATCTGTTCTCCTGTCCCTCATGATTCAGAGGAAGAAATCACATCTAAAGGGAAAGACAATTTTACAATAGGAGGTAAATATTGGACCTTTAGCTAAGAAACCTTTGGACAAGTTGTAGAATAAAGGCCTGATTCCACTGTGTAGAAAGAGTAGTGTTTTAATTTCTTGCCTACCTGATCCAAAAAAAAGAAAAAGAAAACTAGGAAGCTTTCAAATTAAGAGGTTTTATAGGTATTTTAACAGCTTTATTTGCTTTTTTTTTATCACTCCTTCAAAAATATTTGTCATTTTTATAATTCGTATTAAAATACACCTTCAAAGCAGGACATTTGTAACTTTTATGTAGTTACAGTAGGACTAAGGGTCAGGGGACTTGAACAATATAATGCTGCACAGCTGTAAAAGTATGAAATTTTTTTTCTTCCTTCCTTTGTTCTTGAGAAGCCCTTTTTTATTTTTTTGCTTAGCTGTAACTTTTAATTTTTTGCCTTTCACACTGTTGAGCAAATGGACTAATTACCTATGACTTTCATATTATAATTATTTCATCAAATATGTCATGCCAAAGGGTTAGTTTTAGGCCTCCTTGTCATGACTGCAGATGAATACAAGTCAAGCTAGTAATTTCTCCAAGGGGGTGAGAATGCTGTCTTATTGAAGCTCACAGACTCAATCAAAGCTGGCTTCTCAAAGCTCTGGGAGAGGATTAGTCACTACCAACTTCAATTTGATGTGACACTCGAGTGTCACAGCAGCCCTAAGGTGGAGCTGTGAGAGTAGAATAGAAGAAAGATAAATGAATCTCTCTCCTTCCTCCCCGCACCCCTGCCAACTTAACATCATATAACTGCTTGTTTTGCCTGAAAGTCAGTGCTGTGCATTTGATATTAAAGGCAAGGACTGTCATTTTAATAATGCATTACCTTTGATAAGAAAGCAGGACATCATTGTCACCAGTGACTGACCTGTAATAGGTGGGGACTTGCAAAACACCAAAGTTTGTCCATTTTCTTAGTTAGGAGAAATTCAGTTGCATAAATATTTCCTAGAAGAGTAAGGCTAAGCCATGAATTTCAGGACATCACACAAAATTCATTAACACCTTGTGCTAAGACAGAACAAGGTTTTGACTTGGGTTCAACTCTAACTCTTAATATTGTCAAAAAACATGAGAATGATACATTTATCCTTGCTGCCAATGGGAACCTGTCTGCCTTATGCTTTGGTTTTATATGGAAAAGGCTAAGCAGGAAAGTCACAACTGCCCAGATTTGAGAGAAGGTGTTTTCTGATCTAAAGGAAGTTTTCAAGAAGACCGATGCTGCCACAGTAACACGAGTGCTGCAGAAGAGACGGATTTGGCCATTTGTGACTCTTTTTCTGCAGTCAGTGCTCAGTAAGGGGACACTGCGGTAAAAGTGCAGATACTCCCAGAATCTCTTGCAATTGTATGTTACCACCAGTAACACAGTAATAGAGAGAGTAAAGGATGCACAATAGCTAAGATACTTCCTCTGATGGATTCTGTGGTGGACAATTCTTTCAGAACTTGAGGCAAATACTGTTTTAGGGTTTCCACGGATAACATGAAACCTACTTATGCCAGGGATACATTACCTTAAAAATTTCTTAATTAAGGGTAAGATTTCATATTCAAAAGACTGTCTCACAGCAGCCATGCTTAAGTGAAGACTGGAAGGTTTGTTTTAGGAAAGTTAGCATAGTTCACTGCAAAACTTCCTCCATTGTTTGTTTGATTAGATCCAAGACGAGTGTAGTAACATGGATACAGTAATGAATGCTTTTAACATAGCTCACAGCCTTAGGTCACAAAAGGGCAGCTATAACAAATGCCCCAGTGTGAACACTGCTCCTAAACCCAAGGTAATCCATATATCTCTTTGTGGCTCAAAACTTCTCTCAAAACATCAATATCTTTTTGTGATCCTTTGATGGCAAAGCACTGAGAGATGAGAAGATGGCTGCTTGTTACTGGTGCTACTTGGGCTTGGCTGCTTGGTGGGATTTACATTTTCCAGACTTGTTTCTGAAATTCATTGTCATATCCATTGAATTGCAATGATTTCAGGGCTCAAATGAACTAAATGAGGCACTTCTTCAAAGCATAAATGATGCCAAGAAGATCCATCTGGTCCCGTGCCACCTGCGAGAGAAGTTTGTGCTACGTTTTGCTGTTTGTTCCCGCACAGTGGAATCCACTCACGTCAAGTTTGCCTGGCAGCACATCTCACAGCTGGCAACTGATCTTCTGAAAAGATGGGAGCAAAACCACCACCAGCAGTGAAGTATAAGTGGAGATGAGGTAATTAACTGGCTTTCTCTGTGTTGCCAAGTTTTATTTTAGGTGCAGGTGGGAAAATCAAACTGTGAAGGAAAAAAATACAAAACCTGTTGTTATATAGCCCAGCTGCAGTAGCAAAATCCTTGCCAGGAAGTTGTGTTGTAACCTTAGGAATTCCTTCTCTGTACTGTAGTTTCATCTTGCCTGTTTCCAGATGCACATAGCCAAGGAGACTCGAGCTGTCATTTCTTACCAGTTTGTAGTCAAGAACATTTGTTCAACCAAGCAATGGAAATGGAAGGGTTGGTGCTCGCCCTCTTGTCCCCATTCACCTCTAGCATACCGCCTCCCTTCTTCACAGATGAAACTGAGAGGTGTTTCAGCCAATTAATTTAACATTACTACAAGTGCAGAAAGAATCCAAGTTTGGGAAGTTCGGTAACCTGTTCAGGTTCTAAATAAGTTAATATGTTATGTTAATATCTGAATAGGCATGCACAAATGTAGTTCCCAGGATTTGGGGCACTATCATGTCACAACACTCGGCAGTAATTTTGTAAACGAACAAAGGACAAAGAACTTCAAGACTTCCTTCACTGCATAGCCAGACCGAGGGGAATGAGCACTAATTGATAACTAATCATCCTTCTGGCAGGTTCTCTACTGTCCCCTAAACGGTTTGCTTTTAAAACAGTCATTTTGTCAAATAGCAGCAAATAGGTTATGCTGGCTATTGGTTTCCTGATTGATCATTCATAATGAAGTCCCCGAAAAGCTCCTCCTGAAAAGTTTCATCAAAAGCTATGTGCTGCCTGGTATTCTGTATTTTTAATCAAGTTATTATCAGCAGTAATTACTTGAATATAGTCTGTAAGATATGTTCTGTGAAACTGACTTGTGATTTGTTTTTATGGCTACCATTTTGACTACTTCATTGTGTAATAAATATTTGACAAAATGTGCTAAGAAATGTGACGTCAAAAATGTTACTCTTAATTTCTCAAATTAGCTAACAAACGAGTAAACAGGTGACAATAAAAATAGAAAGTAAGAGAACTAATCCCCAAAATCTGCTGTGGTGCCCCCATCAGTGGTTTTCTTCCATTAACAGTGATGAATGGAATATGAAAACACTGGAAAACCTCTTTCAGAGAAAGTCAAATCATATTTGACACAAACCATTGATATGTCATCCTGTCAAAGGTGGGCACAGTAAAGAGCTAAAATGAAAGTTAGAGGTGAAAGTCAGAACACTATCAAGTCAAGAAGTACTTTTGCCGTTTTAAAAACATAAATTCCGGACAGTTATTTGTTCGTAAATAAGAACAACATAAACAGCTGCTCCAAGAAAAATAATATGTAGGATTAACTTCTACATTTGCATTTCAATCTTCCTTTTACTGCTTGTATTATCTTCTAAAGTCTTTTGAGCAACTTGCACAATTATTCAGCTTTCTTCCTCCATCCCTTTCAAGTATAATTCCTATGGTTAGGAATTCGCAAGTAGACCAGGGAACATGGATCAGGACGGTTAATTTGGCACATGGTCTGCTCCTACCTCTGTCTTTCTAGAAGACCTTAATAAATTTGAATATGGACCAGGTAGATTTTTCTGGTGATTTCTAATCTCTCACTTCTGGGGTGCAAACTGGAAAGGATTATTAATTCCTTAAGGAACTGGTTTCCCTGGTAACAGATGAAGAAAGGGATGACCAATGACTTTGGTAAAACCCAGTAATATCTGAGCAGGTGACTGACACAAGACACTATTGTGAGCTACAGTGTCAGAAATTTTGATAGCATCATTCTCTTTAGCAGAACCAATATGAAATCTAGCTTTTATGTGGTAACGCAATGCAATAGATTGGTAGACTGAAGGGACTGAAAAATGCTGGAAGTTGCTCCCTTTCTCTGTTAGCATTTTTTTAAAACAAATTATTCAGATCTCATGACCTGGAAAACAATGTTCATCCATAACACCTATCTTCCACACTGATACAATTTTACAACTTTTACATTATGAAAACTCTAGAATCTTGGAGCCAGAGAAGAATTACACCTTCTCTGTGAGACAGACCAATATTTTGTATGTGAAATATATAATCAGGTTTGTCCAGGAAAAAAAAAAAAAGGGAGAGAGATCCGATTTGGATCAAAGCTGTCACAGAGTAAATCCAGGATAATTCCACTGAAATGAAATGGAGTTGCTTTGGGCTTAGGTGACTATAATTGAAATTAAAAATCCGACTAATAAGTATTTGAAAAGAAGGGCATAAGGTAAGGCACCGATAAACTGAACAGAAAAAGATTCTGCTGGAAATCTACTCCATGGAAACCAGAGCAGAGACAAATGATGCCCACCTGTGTGAGCCTCAAACTGCTGCAAAACTGGGATGCAGGCAGGATGCACGTCCAAACCCAGGAGAGGTGAAATGTCCCCAGTAGCCCAGAATTAGACACAGATCTCTTTAGATATTTGTGGGAAAATATTGCCAATACTGACATTCAGTTAAACATTTTTCAGTATCTGGATATCAGGTTTAGAACTGGCTGTTGTCCAGATACCAAAACTCCTCTTGGCAAAGAATTTAAGATAAAGACTAATTTAAAATAGAGAGGGGGTAAAAGTTATTTTTTGTTTTCTTTTTTAAAGAAGTGACATAAGTAAATCTTCTAATAAACAGCAGTGATGAGACCTGTGGAATTACATTTCCCCTTGGCTAGCCCAGTACAGAAACCTGAAGTTCACAGTTCTGTTTTTTCTGAAATTCTCAGATGATTCAAATATGTAACTAGTGAAGGCCTTCATAGTATTCAGCCTCTCATACCCTCTTTTCCTCATGTGATAATTCCTTCTTAGACTATTAACGTTAGGTCATCTGAAAAGGAAATCTGGGCTATGTAATCAACTCAAGAACAAGCACTGAAAGGAACATTTTGAAAGAACATAACTGCTGTTTCTGTTCTGTAGCTTTGCAACGTATCTGTAAGTGAGAAACACTGTATTTATAAATAGTTAACCTGGATTTATTGTGCCTTGTGTGCAAAAGCTAATACAGTCTGCGCCAATTAATACTGTTTGATATTAAAAATAAGTACAAAATCCCAGAACTGTACTTTAGTAGAATACCCACATCTCAAGGAAGACTGCGGCTATTAGAGAAGGAGGGAAAAAACCTGGCTTTTCAGTAAACTCTATTTTTTTTAAACTAACTGAGTACAGTAAATTCTTAAGACAGATTATAAATATATTTTATTACTGATGGTGAAATATTGAAAATATATGTATTTATGAAAGTATTGGTAATATATTATAGTCTGAACTGCATTATAATTATTAAATTTCCAATTTGTTCTTGCCTGTACATCCAAGATTCTGCTCATGGCTGTTTTGTTGTTGTTTAAGGTTACCATTTGTGATGAGTAGCACTCACATTGAAGTTGCCTTACAACAGCAGTCTAAACCTTGAGATGTATAAACTTGAATTGCTCAAAGACAGCAGCAAATGAGAAATAAAACTGAGAATCCTGAAGACCAGGGTGGTTGGTGGGGGCAGGTTAAATAACCATCAATGGATAATATCTACATAGCATATGTAAAGTTTGTATGTTCTAAATGGAAAAATAATCAGAAATTTAATGCTCTAACTATATAATTTGTGAGCTGTCAACTCCCTTTAAAATCTGTATCCAAAACCTACTGAAGAGACATATAGTTTTTAGTTGGCAATAATAATAAATGGAAACAAAACTAAGACTGTTGTCTCTTTGGAGCTTAACTAAGCTTTTCCCACCTCATTCATGCCAGATGCACTGTAAGAGGTCCAACTTCCCCACTCATATCAAGTCAGTGCCCTGATTTTCACCACCGAGGACTTTTTACCAACGTGTTCTTCAAATCACAAATGGGAGTTTGCAAATTTTCCTGCAGGAAGTTTCCTCCTCAGCAACAGGAGTCTGAAAAATACCTGGCCATACCCAGGGCCAATGCTGACCCTTCTGCCAAGTTCTGCACAGTCCTGCAGCTGGATCTGCCACTGGAGCCAGCTGCCCAGCCTCGGCTTTGGTTTGCAGCTCCAGTGCCATCAGGTAGGACAAGGAAGGGCCCCACGACATTAGCCCTCCCTGGCTGCAGCCTGTGTCCCCAGGGCTCTTTTGCTCCTTGCCCCTGTGCAACCCCAGGGAAATTGGGCAGGCATGCATTGGGAAAAATTTGATGGCAGCAGAGTCACAAACTATATAAATGTTAGCCCAGTTGGGTGTGAGATGATAGCTTGCATACCAGCACAGACAGTTTAATATGCTGTCTGCACTAATGGTATAACAAGCCTCATGCGTAACAAAAACCTGACAGTAACTGCAGGAAAGGTTCCTCACGGGAAATGAAATGTTCACCCACACAGAAGCATGTGTTAATACCAGAGGTGTAACTGCAGCTCAGAGTGCTAATTTGCATCTAGGTTGGTGTGCTAATTTGACCGTGGGTTGGTGTGATACAGCTGGGGACTCCACCACCACATTCGGTTCATGGGATACATCCACCATCTTTTGCCCTGTAAAACAGTGTCATTCATCTTGTCCTTGTCAGAGCTGTTCTCCCAAAAAGGCCTGTCCAGCAGCTGTTGTTTTCAGGAGTGTGAGGCAGCATCCCCTTCTGACACTGCCGTGGTGGCCCCACACCCGGTGCCACGGGGGTAGAGATGAAATAGGTGGCCATGGAGGTCAAGTGCTTGTGTGCATAAGGGCCAGGTATCCATCACTGGCTGTGAAGTCACCACCAGGGGAGCCTGGGCTTTGTGCTTAGGCCATCATTCATGGAACTTGCCTCCTGTGGAGCCCATCCTGCATGGAGGGCTGTGGCCAAGGACAGAGCCCGGGACACCACTGGCCTGGCTGCCTGTGAGCTGAACAGAGGGCATCCACAGGGGCTTCTGACTGAGAGGAGAGGAACAAACAGCGGGTACCTGGGGAATGCTGATGGGAGGTGGCTGCCGCCATTTTGGGCTGCCAAACTCGAGTCCGACACAGGAAGAGCCACAGCAATTCTGCTCCTTCAGTCACCGAACTAAACGTAAAGGCCTCGTCTGCCTCACAGAAACTGCACATCTCCACGTTTCCGTTTTCCACTGCTACTGAAAATGGCCTGGCTAAGCAATGAGCACGACAGAATCTGTTACATTCTCCAGCCTCGCCCTTCTCGGCCGCTCTTTCAGCTGAGGAACCAAGCCTTTATCAGAAATGTTTTTCCGAAGCGCGTGAGCAGAGCTGGCAAGGCGCGGGAGCCGAGACATCAGCACCAGCGGAGCGGCCGGGGCCGCCGGCTGGGTCTTCGGCGGGGGGCGCGGGAGGGACCCGGGGGGGACCCCGGAGGGACGCG